>JAJIBD010022560.1:0-20157 GCA_021461705.1 Cryptotis parvus
ATTAATTTGCAGAAAGCCTTTGATTCTGTGGAGACTGAAACAGTCATCGAAGCCCTAGCCAAACATGGTGTTCAAACCCAATACATCAAGATCCTTCGTGAGCTGTATTGCGGATTCACCACCAGGATCTCACCATTCTACAAAGAAGTGATCATTAATGTGAAAAGAGGGTTCGACAGGGGTGATACCATTTCACCAAAACTCTTCAGCGCCACCCTCTAGAACATCATGCTCAATTAGAATGGGAAGGAATGGGAGTGAAGATAGATGGCCTGCAACTACACCACCTCCGCTTTGCTGATGACATCGTTCTAATAACACCAAACATTAGCCAAGCGGCACAAATGCTGGCTGACTTTGACCAAGAATGTGGAAAGATAGTTCTACAGCTGAATCTAAAGAAAACCATGTTTATGAAGAATGAACTAGTTCCAGAGGCCCCATTCACTCTCAATGGAACAAACATCTCTGAATGCAGCAGTTTTGTGTACCTAGGTCGAGAAATCAACATGATGAATGACCTAAAACCTGAGCTGTGCAGGAGGAAGAGAGCGCCATGGAATGCCTTCAAGGGCATTGAAGAAATAGCTAAAAGGACAAAAGAACCTCCAGCTCCGGGCACATCTCTTCGACTCCACCATTCTCCCTGCATTAACATACGCCTCAGAGACCTGGGCCCTACGAAAGCAGGATGCGAATGCTATTCAGGTCTCCCAGAGAGGAATTGAAAGAGCTATGCTTGAAATATCACGTCTCACTCAAGTGAGAGAAGGAATCCGGAGTTCTGACCTCCGTCGCTATTCCAGAATCAGGGACGCCGTCTCGTTTGCCAAGGCATCAAAAATCAGATGGGCTGAACATGTAATGCGATTTGGAGACAACCGCTGAACTAGAGCCATTACCGACTGGATCCCACGGGATGTCAAAAGATCACGTGGTCGCCCACCTACAAGATGGTCAGACTTCCTTGTCAAGACCCTGAAGGAATGGTTTGAGGCTCTTCATATTCCTGAATCAACCAGATGCCATTGGGCTACATTGGCATGTGATAGGATCCAATGAAATGTTACTGGAGCCCAATCAAGCAAATCGATGAATAACGGAATTCAAGTGATCAAGTGATCAAGAAGAAAAAGTAAAACTCATTTAAAAATTTTAAAAAAACAATCTTTTCACCTATTTTTTTCAGTTTTTGTCCCATTGCTTACAGGAAAAAAAATCACTTCGAAAAGTTTAAAGGAGAAATGAATATAAGGGTCATTGGTAATCAGATGAAGGGAAATTTAATGATGTGAATTTTAGTACAGTGAATTATGTACACATATAGATGTGTGAATCTATAAGTATGAAATTCCATAGAATTTTGGAAACAAGGAAAAATCAATAAAAATGAAAAATAAATAAAAGCAGGAGAGAACTTTTACCCTTTTATCTCTGATGCTTCTTTAATAAGAAACCCTTACGCTACCAAGTTCTTCAATAATTTTTACTGTCAAATCACTAACCTAGTCAATATTTTGATAACAGGATTCTCTATTACTTATCTGTTGATTGGTTTTTTTTTTTTTTTTGAGTTTTTGGGGAGACTCCCAAATAGTGGTTATGAGTTCTGGTTGCCTTCCCAACCATACTTGAGCAACTTTAAAAGACTCAGGAGGAAGTAGCGATAGGGTCCCGTAGTTCTGAGTATCATAAAGTTCACACTAGTGGTAACTGGGGCTTCCAGGACTAAAAGTCATGTCATGCCAAGAATCAAACAAGGGGAAGCAGAATAGGAAGCTGTGGCCTAACTCTTATGTAAATTTCCAGACCCTCACTAGTTTCTCACCCTTGGCATCTCAACCCTCACTTTCTAGATCACTTCCTTCTACTCTTTCACATACATATACCTTTGTTCTGATGCATGAATTTGTCAAGGATGCTTACCTGCCCTCATCTCCACCCCTTTTAAGCCCTTCTCTATTTCATTCCTTCTAAAGCCCTTTCTGGGACTTGGGAGATCATCTAGGGGTTAGGACACTTGCCATGCATGATGCCAACCTGGGTTTGATACCTGGCACCACAAATAGTCTCACTCACAAAACACACACACACACACATACACACACACTAAATTAAAGAGTTGTGTCTAGGTTTCTATGCTTCTTTTTCACTCCAGTTAGATCTACTGATTAATTATTTCATGTGGTTCCAATGATTACTATCCTTGTTTACAGAACTCTGAATATAAAGTAAAATAATACACAGTTCAGTTCCCCCTACTCATGCTATTTAGAGGTGTGATTTCTGTGAGGCATTGGAATTTTTCAACTTTTACTAACATAGGATTACTATCTTCAGGAAAATGGAATTAACATCTGTCTGAACATTCTGGGATGATTAATTGAGGTAATGTGTGTAAACTGATCTGGAAAACAACAATAAATATGCCCTTTTTACTTCTTCCTAGTCATCTCTACTTTCCTTTGTACTTTTTAAAGTCTTTTTTACTGCTAATTTCCATCCAAACACTTAGTCCACACTCTGTTAACTTGCTTAACAGTTAAGCAAGTTTAAAACATAGTTTGAAACATAGTGTTTCAAAACACTATGTTTTTGAAAGAGAAAAACCTAGTTTACCCTTGCGAGCTACTATGAGCAGTATCCCATTACCATCTTTAGCTGGCCCATCCTACATTTTTGACTTTCTGAAAATTCCTGGGCTTTTCTGATAAACAGGGAGTTAATAATAGTTCATCATAAAATTCTGTTCCAGAGTTTATGCTAAGATTATAGACAACAAAGGAGGCAGACAGCCAAAAAAGACTCAAACCAGCCAGACCACCCTATAGATTCTGAGCAATGCTCTGTAATTCTTTCCATTGATAAGAAACACAAAGGGCTTTTTAAAAAGGCCTAGACAGAACTTTTTACCTTTAAGTTAGGGGAGTTCCTTTTTCCTTTCTACTTTACAAAAAGCTTTTCTACTTTCCAACTCTGATTCCGAGCATTTATTTCTCAATATTTTCTAATTACTCAATATTTTCATTATTGAAAATATTGAAGAACTTGGAAAGGGACCCACCACTTATACGTCATCTGCATCAGTTTTAAACTGTGATGAAGAAAGTTACTTTACTCAAACTAAATGATGCTGATGAAAATTACTTTTCCTCCTCTCAAGTCAGTTCATGCTAAAACTCCTTTTTTGTTAATCCACACCCTATTGTATTTTTTAGAGATGAATCTCAGTTGGTAGTATTTTTAAGTTTCAGCAAAGTATCTATGAAACCTAAATTCCAATAAAACAAACACTATCAATGTTCCTCCTACCATCTCTAAAATGATCCATTTACGTCTTCCACAACCTATTATTTCCCCATACCTTTTTTCTATCCATATTAATTGATTCTTAAAGATTACACATTGGGGCTGGAGCAATAGTCCAGCGGGAAGGGCATTTGTCTTGCACGCAGCCGACCTGGGTTCGATCACCAGTATCCCATATGATCCCCTGAGCACCGCTAGGAGTAATTCCTGAGCGAAGAACCAGGAGTAACCCTGAGCATCGCGGGTATGACCCAGAAAGCAAAAAAAAAAAAAAAAAATCACATTAAAGGCAGTTCTTTACCATTTTATCCAATATTAACTTCTAGGAGAGACTTATACTTTGCTATTTGGCAAAGATAACAGTGCAGTATGAAATAAATATAACTTTCATCTTTTTTAATCTCTATGCTTTGCTTTATTTACAGCTGTATGCCCAGTCCCTCAAATAGTGCTACATCTTTAAAAAATTTTATTATACCACCATGATAGGTACAATTACAAAGTTGTTCATGATTGGGTTTCAGTCATACAGTGTTCCAGCACACATCCCTCTATCAGTGCCCATTTCACACCTATACAAGTTTTTAATTCTTTCCTTTATGTTGGAAAATAACATCACCTCTAAGACTGACAGCACTATCTATGTCAATGAACCTTTTGCCTTCTTATCCCATGGGGATCCTACTTGGTGGATAATAACCTATTACTCTTAGACTTAACATTTTCCTCCTCATTAATGCAGGTAGGAGAAAAGAACCTCTGGCTCTGGGTGCATCTCTTCGACTCCACCGTTCTCCCTGCACTAACGTATGCCTCATAGACCTGGGCCCTACAAAAAGCAGGATGAGAATGCTATTCAGGTCTCCCAGGAAGGAATCGAAAGAGCTATACTTGGAATATCATGCTTCACTCAAGTGAGAGAAGGAATCCGGAGTTCTGACCTCCGTCACTATTCCAGAATCAGGGACGCTGTCTCGTTTGCCAAGGCATCGAAAAACAGATGGGCTGGACATGTAATGTGATTTGGAGACGACTGCTGGACTAGAGCCATTACTGACTGGATCCCATGGGATTTCAAAAGATCACGTGTCCGCCCACCTACAAGATGGTCAGACTTCTTCGTCAAGACCATGAACAAACAGTTTGAGGCTCTTCATATTCCCGAATCAATCAGATGCCATTGGGCTACATTGGCATGTGATAGGGCCAAATGGAAATGTTACTGGCGCCCGCTCGAGCAAATCGATGAATAATGGGATTCAAGTGATCAAGTGAATGCAGGTAGATAGGTATGAGAGGGAATGCTAATGATGTTTTGGGAAATAACACCCGAGAAACTGCCCAGCTCTGAAGTATCGCAAAAGACAATTTAGCTACAACTTTTGGCTGCTTCATTTGAAATGTAAATTCTAAACTCTGGAGAAGCAGAAGTAGAGGCCCTACCTAGATGAGGGTGGATCCCCTCTGCAAAGGAGAAGCTACAAAATCCAAAGCTCTGATCACAGTATAAAATGACCACCAGCAATGCAAAGCTTTCCCTGTTACATTGACCAAGATGGGGAGGAGGAGAATAATTTTTTATGGTTTTGGAGGCCTCCAGACCAACCCTTTGGAGGAGTTTTACATAATCCGTGCTCTTTCTGGAAACTCTCCGTATTACACTCTCTCTCTCTTTCTCTCTTTCTCTCTTGCTATTTACATATTCTTCCTCTGTCTTTCTCTCTCCCTTCTCTCTCTTTCTCTCTCTCACACTCTTTTTCTCTCTCCTCTCTCTAGATCTCTTTCTCTTTCCCTCTTTGCCTCTCTCCCTCTATTTCCCCTCTCTTCCTTCCTTTCACTTTCTCTTCCCTTTAATATCTCTAAATTTCTTTCAATAAAAGTATTCTATTTCTCCCCCTCCTGAATTTTCTTTTCTGCAAGGGAAGACAAGAGACACGGACAGTCTGTCCCGAGGTGAGAACTGACCCACCTTCCTCTCCTGCAAAGAGTAATTGCTTGCTCCAACCTGACTCCACAGCTCCCAAGAACTTGGGTAGTGGGGCCTGTTTTCATTGTTGAAAGACAGGTGACCTTCAGGCATTCCTGGATGCCTCATGGAATTGGTGGGATATGGCATTCCTGTCATGTCAGTCTTGGGACTGGTAAAGTAGGCTCAAAGCCTGCAAAATAAGCATACTGAATATATTCTTTTCCTTTTAAAAATATTCTCTTGGTCATGTATTCTCCCAAATCATAATTACTGTTTCCTAACTCACATTACTGCCCAACTACTTGAAAGAAAAGAATATATTTTCTTGACTTTATCACTTATCATTCTGTATTTAATTCAAGTGGATAATTTTCACCTTAATCACTTAATTATAATATTGCTGTAACCAGACACTTCCTAATTCAAAGACATTAAATCATTTTGTTTTCTTGGCCTCTAAGAGCTATTAGGAGCTATTTAGAACTATTGTCTTCTTTATAATTATGCCACCTCCCCCTTTTTTGATTTTTTGGGCCATGCATAACTGTGCTCAAGGCTTAACTCCAGATGTTTTGCTCAAGAATCACCACTGGCATACTCAGGGGATCATATGGATTGCTGGGTATTGAACCTGGGTTTGCCATATGCAAGACAAGCGGCTACTTATTGTACTATATATTCAGCTCTTCTTTTTATTTTTTATGTAAGAATATGGTTCTCTCCTAATTTTATTACCAAACTCTCATGTTCCTTAATCTTATCTGACAACTTCTTTAGTACCAAGTGTGATTGTTCCTCATTTATGTATAGTTCCTCTAATCTATATGTTTCTATCTTAAATGATCATATCCAATTTCAATAGTCAAATTTACAACTTGAAAAACACATATGAGTATTTTTTGTTCTTACTGAATGTTGAGATGCCAGGTAAGATTTTAAGTGGTACTCTATACCTACAGCTAAATTATTGGTTAAAGGATGTCATTAATCTACTCATGTAAAATAAAAAGTAGTACCATACACACATTCTCTGAAGATACATAGATATAGATATATATGAATATATATATACATGTATATCTATCTATATATCTATCTATATCCATCTGTCCATCCATCCATCCAACCGTAGTCTGACTGTCCATCTCTCCATCTGTCAGTCTGTCCGTCTATCTAATCTATCTATATCCATCTATGTATATATGTATATATATATGCATATTTGTATATATACATATATGTATATATATGTATATGTATATATATATGTATATATATTTTCCCTAGTCCAGAAGCTAGGGAAATGAAGAGTGAAATAAAAGAATGAATATTCTGTCATAAGTACAAGAATTCAAACAACAAAAAAAATAATACCAGAAAAAATCCTAGTCAATTGCTTAAAATAATATGGAACTACCTGTCATTTGCAGTTGATATCACACTGTTCATGGTCAAACTATGTTGATTTAAGGATAGAGTCAGTGAACAAATAGAATTTTTGGGGGGCAACTCCTAAACTCTCTTTATATAATCAACCCAATTAGAAAATTCATTTATTTCTACCACCTAGACATATCTCAAACCAATTCTTTTCTCTGATCCTTTGTAACTGCTTCAGTTTAGGTCATTATCATTTGTCATATGGACCACTGCAATAGCTTGCTAATCGGTCTCCCCTGGTCTCTCTGCCAATAATCTTTCCAAAAGTAATAAATCTTCCACACTCCGTTCAGAGTGATCTTTCTACAGAATGAACTTGGTCAAGTTACCCCATTGCTGAAAATTTCTCTGTTGAAGGAAAATTGTCTACATCCAAAGTGAATGAAACTGGACATTGAAGCTCACTCATATTCACCACTTTAGCTTGATCCCCACTGCTTACATTAACTGTGATCCTGTGTTTTATGACTTTTTCACCTTCATATTAACCATAGAGTTCAAATATTATGTCTAAAATTCATGTTTTCATTCAATGCACTAGCAATTCTTTGACACTTAGCTTAAATATTGTGTTTATAAGGACTATGTTGTATTGAAAGTTGTATGCATTAAATTAAATTGTCACAGTAATTATCAGAACTTACATATTCTACTTTAAGCCAGGGAAGGGAATACATGCGCATATATATTTGTTCCATATTTAGGTGTGTGTTTGGTTTTAATAACTACTAAGAAAGTTTTTTTGCAATTTGGCATTATCATAAATGAGAGGATGTATGTGTGGTCTGATGAACAATAAGTTATTCTAAAATGGCCATTTCCTCTCTTTTAAATACTAAAAGGATAGTTCAGTAAAATAATGGTACTTTTAAATTGCTATTAGAAATAGGAATAACAGTAATAGTTCTTTAAATTGCTATTAAAATTCACTGAAATTTAAGAATGTAAAAATGAGTGCTTCTTTCTCATAACTATGGAATTGATATAGTACAGACTCAAAATAAATCACTATATGACAATCAGTAATGTGTGAATGCTAGAATTTCCCATCTAGCTCTCTTAAGTCTCTGTCAATATTTTTTTTGCTTTGCTTTTCTTTGGGTCACACCGGCAATGCTCAGAGGTTTCTCCTGGCTCTGCACTCAGGAATTACTCCTGGCCATGCTCGGGGGACCATATGGGATGCCGGGGATCGAACCTGGGCGGATGGGCCAGCTGTGTGCAAGGCAAATGCCCTAGCCTCTGGGCTATTGCTCCGCCTTTTGTCAACAACTATTAATGAGATCCCGGGCATTCTTAGTACCACATGCCTCCCAAGGCAGTTAATATGGAGTATAGAGCATATAGAATATATATTCAAACTCAGAGCTTATCAAGTGACAGGGGAAGCTGTTATCGTGCTCTGTTGATTTATTCTATATAACTGGTCAGATGTCACTTTCTTGTCTGACGCTATGTATCCCACTATTCGGGAGACCCTGAAACCTCATCTATATTTTTCCAGCTTTCTTTCTAGCTTGATAAGTAGATCAATCATATAAGTACTCTTGCCAGTCCTAATAGCTTTTGTGCTACTCTAGATTCTATTTTATTACAATATTTGCTTAAAAACAGGTTGAGAGTTTGGAGTGATAGTAAAACAGTAATTCCCAAGTGCAGAGCCAGGAGCCAGGACCCAGGAATTACTGTTTACTATCACTTCAAACTCTCAACCTGTTTTTAAGCAAATATTGTAATAAAATAGAATCTAGAGTAGCACAAAAGCCTTATGAGACAGGCAAGAGTACCTTATATATGATTGATCCATGACTTCTACTTAGTTCTCTTTGATAGCCATGTCCACCTGCCCACATACCTAATTTCACAATATGGATATATCATTCCCAACGTTCTCCCTTCTGAAATCCGACATGCCATTTCATCAATAAAGAAGGGAACAGTACTAGGCCCAGACAAAATCAGACCCAAACACCTGAAGTATTTGCAATCAATACTCATCAATACACTGGCTCAGCTCTTCACACGCTACATGTCTGAATGCAAGGTGCCCATCCATTGGAAAACCAGCAAGACAGTTCTACTGTTCAAGAAGGGAGACATCCAACGACATTGGTAGCTATCACCCTCATCTGCCTGTTGTCTGTCATATACAAGCTGTTCACTCGAGTCATTATGAACAGGATTAGCAGAAAATTAGATGAAGGGCAACCATGCGAGCAAGTTGGCTTCCGAAAAGGATTCAGCACAATCGACCATATGCAAAGACAACCAAGCTCATTGAAGTGTGTAGGGAGTTCAAGATGCCGCTCTGCCTCATGTTCATTGATTTACAGAAAGCCTTTGATTCTGTGGAGACTGAAGTAGTCATCAAAGCCCTACCCAAACAGGACTTTCAAAACCAATACATCAAGATCCTTCGTGAGCTGTATTACGGATTCACCACCAGGATTTCCACCATTCTACAAAGAAGTGATTATGAATGTCAAAAAGATGGGTGGTACCCCTCGGCAGGGTGATACCATTTCACCAAAACTCTTCCGTGTCACCCTCGGAGAACATGATGCAGCAATTAGAATGGGAAGGAATGGAAGTGAAGATAGACCGTTGGCAACTAAACCTTCTCTGCTTCGAAGATGACATGGTTCTAATAACACCAAACATTAGTCAAGTGGCACAAATGCTGGCTGACTTTGACCTAGAATGTGGAAAGATAGGTCTACAGCTGAATCTCAGCAAAACTATGTTCATGAAAAATGAACTAGTTCCAGAGGCCCCATTCACTCTCAATGGAACAAACATCCCTGAATGCAGCAGTTATGTGTACCTAGGTTGAGAAGTCAACATGATTAATGACCTAAAACCTGAGCTGCGCAGGAGGAAGAGAGCAGCATGGAATGCCTTCAAAAGCATAGAAGAAATGGCTAAAAAGGAGGAAGAACCCTCCGGCTCCGGGCAACATCTCTTCAACTCCACCATTCTCCCTGCATTAACACATGCCTCAGAGACCTGGGCCCCTTCAAAAGCAGGATGAGAACGCTATTTGGGTCTCCCAAAGAGAAATTGAAAGAACTATGCTTGGAATATCATGCTTCACTCAAGTGAAAGAAGGATTCAGGAGCTCCAACCTCTGTCGCTGTTCCAGAGTCAGGGACGCTGTCTCGTTTGCCAAGGTATCGAATAACAGATGGGCTGGACATGTAATTCGATTTGGAGACGACTGCTGGACTAGAGCCATTACTGACTGGATCCCATGGGATGTCAAAAGATCATGTGGCCGCCTACCTACAAGATGGTCAGACTTCTTCGTCAAGACCCTAAAGGAACGCTTTGAGGCTCTTTGCATTCCTGAAGCAACCAGATGCCATTGGGCTACACTGGCACGTGATAGGGTCAAATGTATAACGGGTATGTCAAGTGATCAAGTAAAACAGTAAAACACTGGCTTTACAAGTAGCACACCCTGGTTCAATCCTGGCCCTACATATGGTCCCAGAGCCTGCCAGAAGTTACAGCTGAGTTCATAGCCAGGAGTAAACACTGAATACTATTGGGTGATCCTTTCCAGCCCACACACCCACAAAAAATGCAAACCAAAAACACAAGTTTGAGCTTCCATTTTACCTTTGGTATAATAAATGCTGGATCTAGAGGTGACTACAAGAGTTGCTAACCGCACGGCAGAGCCTGGCAAAGCTACCCGTGTCATATTTGATATGCCAAATACCAGTAACAATTGATCACTTGATCACTTGATCACTTGAATCCCTTTATTCATCGATTTGCTCAAGTAGGCACCAGTAACATTTCCATTGGACCCTATCACATGCCAATGTAGCCCAATGGCATCTGGTTGATTCAGGAATATGAAGAGCCTCAAGCCGTTCCTTCAGGGTCTTGACAAGGAAGTCTGACCATCTTGTAGGCGGGCGGCCACTTGATCTTTTGACATCCCGTGGGATCCAGTCGGTAATGGCTCTAGTCCAGCAGTTGTCTCCAAATCGCATTACATGTCCAGCCCATCTGATTTTTGATGCCTTGGCAAACGAGACAGCATACCTGATTGTGGAATAGCGACGGAGGTCAGAACTCCGGGTTCCTTCTCTCACTTGAGTGAGGCGTGATATTCCAAGCATAGCTCTTTCGATTCCTTTCTGGGAGACTCAAATAGCATTCTCATCCTGCTTTCGTAGGGCCCAGGTCTCTGAGGCGTATGTTAATGCAGGGAGGACAGTGGAGTCAAAGAGATGTGCCGGAGCCGGAGGTTCTTTGTCCTTTTAGCTATTTCTTCAATGCCTTTGAAGGCATTCCATGCCGCTCTCTTCCTCCTGCACAGCTCAGGTTTTAGGTCGTTCATCATGTTGATTTCTCGACCTAGGTACATCATAACTGCTGCATTCAGAAATATTTGTTCCATTGAGAGTGAATGGGGCCTCTGGAACTAGTTCATTCTTCATAAACATGGTTTTCTTTAGATTCAGCTGTAGACCTATCTTTCCATATTCTCAGTCAAAGTCAGCCAGCATTTGTGCCGCTTGGCTAATGTTTGGTGTTATTAGAACGATGTCATCAGCGAAGCGGAGGTGGTGTAGTTGCCGACCATCTATCTTCACTCCCATTCCTTCCCATTCTAATTGTTGCATGATGTTCTCGAGGGTGGCGCTGAAGAGTTTTGGTGAAATGGTATCACCCTGTCGAACCCCTCTTTTGACATTAATGATCACTTCTTTGTAGAATGGTGAGATCCTGGTGGTGAATCCGTAATACACCAGTAACAATTATAGACCTCATTCCTATGACCTGATGGAATGGTTTGAGGCTCTTTATGTTCCTGGAGCAAGCAGATGCCCCTGGGCTCTACTAGCATGAGACAGGGCATATGGAGATATTACTGGTGCCCGCTCGAGCAAATCGATGATGAGTGGGAAGACAGTGATACAGTGATTCTGTGTATGGTGCTGCACAGTCTTCAAAAGTTCCAAACTGAAAGTATTAATTAATATTCCTTAGTAATTTTTTGTTTTAATTTTGTTATTTTATTTTAACTTTATAAAGCATAGAGGTTCTTGACAGAGAAAAGATGAGCAAGTTATCCCCAAAATGCATTTGCCAACATTTAGGAATATTGTAAAGGTCAATGAGGGTTAAACTTGCCAGTTCTTAAAGTCAGGGATTTGTTAAACACTCTATGTAACATCGAATGTACTGCATAGGTTGTCCATTGCATAATAACTAGCTGGATCATATTACCTTTAGTTTTGTGAAATTCTGAAGATAATAGTTTCCCTTTGCAGTATGCCTCATGATTATGCGAACTCAGTTATAATATAAGAACATAAAGTTGGCCAAATTTTGATACTATAGTCAAATCATTTGAATTCATTTTTGTCCAGATTTTCACCATTATAGAATAGCAGCTGACCATCCCTTTTCTACAAAGGCCCTGGAGGCTTAATAAGTCCATTTTAATGAGCCACTTTGCCTTTCTCAGGTGAAAAAATACTGCACATGTTTTATTCCCATGACAAAAGAGAACAAGGATTACTTTGCAGATTGGCACAAGAAGTTCATTCCTGCAATACACCTCCATCCCATAGCTCCAAAATGAACAAAATTTACTCATAAAAAATAAAGGCAGATTGACAACTTCAGCATTTTCCTTTACCTCTGTCAGTAGAAGCAGAATCACTGAAGAATCAGCTGTCAGGTGGCTGCATCTCTAAATTATCCAGCACATCAGCCACAGCTATTATTGAATTCATAGCTTGGTGTATAGAATGCCCTAATGTATAGAGCAGGGCAGTGGCTAGAGACAACATTGATCCCACAAAAGGAGAAGGATTTTAAAAGTCTTTAATACAGCAATAAAGATTTCAATTTAACAAATGAGGCTTATGTAAAGCAGTAAGAGTTGTGAAGGAAAAATTAAAGACCTTCCCCCTTAGAGTTCAAAGAGGCATAGAATTTCATGGTCTGATAGAATTTAAATATTGATCTGTCACTGGAAGCTATCTATTCAAGGTAGCTAGGTGGACTTAGTTTGTTGCTGGCTGGACTCAGAGTGGAGTTTTGGGCCCTGCGCTTTCCTCTGTCTCCATGCCAGTTGCCCCGGAAGAGAGAGACCCAACCCACACCAGACTCAGCTAATTTGCAACCCCGGAATAGATCCAGACCCATCCACTTCAGACCCACAGCTGCGCTGCTCTGCTGGCCCCATGTGGAAGCAACCCATGGAGCTGACCTCCCGGTAAGGGGCTTGGTCATCCCTGGCCGAGAACAACATTGTTCCAAGGGTTTGCTCTCATGAGCGGGGAGAGACCATGCTGACCGGACTCGAGGTGGAGTTTTGGGCCCTGCCATTTCCTTCGCCTCCATGCCAGCTGCCCCGAAGAGAGAGATCCACCCACGCCAGACTCCACATGTACCTTGGCGCTTTGCGGCTGCGCGATATTTTTATAGGATACTGAATTTTGCATAAAGTTCTTCCCAATTTCTTTCACATTTATACATAGTAAACAGTTATAGACTGATACCAGTAAGCCTGGCAAGAAGCCAGAGCAAACCTCACATCATGCAGTTAGTCATTCTCAACATCCAGACTCCATAATTCCTCAGAGCTCCATCCAAGAGAAAACCTGATCTTCCCCCTCTAACTTTCATCAGTAAATGCTCAGGTTGAGAGCCTTTACTGAGACTATACCACCTACACAGTAAAGCCTGGCAAGCTACCCATGTTTTATTTACTTTTTATGCCAAAGACTAGTAACTATTATGGACCTCAGTTCCATGACCTGAAGAATGGTTTGGGCTCCTCCTGTCCCTGGAGCAAGTAGATGCCCTTGGGTTCCACTTGCTTGTGACAGGACTCATGGAGATGTTACTAGTGCCCACTCGAGCAAATCGATGAACAATGGGAAGACAGTGATACAGTGAAATTAGTCTATGAGAAACTTAAATGATATTTTAGTCGCTTAAAATATTTAACGGGATCAATTTAACACAAGAAAATTATAAATTTTTCCCTTTTTGTACCATAACTTGTTATAATTGTGTAAAGTTTGCTAGGGATCAAATGGCAGCTGGCTGATGAAATAGATACACATTTCTGGAATCAAAGATCACCCCACCCCTCTAACACTGAAGACAGGGCTTATGGCCCATCCTAAACCTGACAGCCTTTCATATAGTCCATGCTTACCAACCAGTACCACATCCACTGTCTTTGTTACCTTTCCTGCCTAACAAATGAAAATCCCACTTAGCCTTTCCTAGGGTGCAACTCTACTCCAGCCTCACCAGTGGTGATAGGTCCTGCTCAGGAGCTCACCCAAATAAACTTCTATTTCTTCACTTTGTTTCTGTCCCTCTGCCTGGTCTGGGTGAGGTCTCCATCATATCAATCACTTGATCACTTGACAACCCATTATTCATCGATTTGCTTGAGCTGGTGCCAGTAACATTTACATTTTACCCTATCATGTGCCAGTGTAGCCCAATGGCATCTGCTTGCTTCAGGAATATGAATGACCTCAACCATTCATTCAGGGTCTTAATGAAGAAGTCTGACCATCTTGTAGGTGGGCGGCCATGTGATCTTTAGACATCTGGTGGGATCCAGTCGGTAACAGCTCTAGTCCAGCGGTCATCTCCAAATAGCATTACATGTCCAGCCCATCTGATTTTCATCACCTTGAAAAAGGATACAGAGTCCATTGTCAGTGGAGGTTGGAACACTGGATTCCTTCTCTCCCTTGAGTGAGGCGTGATATTAAAGCATAGCTCTTTTGATTCCTCTTTGGGAGATCAGAATAGCGTTTTCATCCTGCTTTCATAGGGCTCAGGTCTCTGAGGTATATGCTAATGCTGGGATAATAGTGGAGTCAAAGAGATGTGACCGGAGCCACAGGTTCTTTGTCCTTTTAGCTATTTCTTCGATGCTCTTGAAGGCATTCCATGATGCTCTCTCCCTCCTATGCAGCTCAGGTTTTAGGTTATTCATCATGTTGAGTTCTCAACCTAGATACACATAACTGCTGCATTCAGAGATGTTTGTTCTGTTGAGAGTGAATGGGGCCTCTTCTACTCAGATCTCTTTGATAGCCACATCCACCTGCCCACATACCAAATTCCACAGGATGGATATGTCATTCCCAAAGTTCTCCCTTCTGAACTCCCACATGCCATTTCATTAGTAAAGAAGCAAACAGGACCCAGCCCAGACAAAGTCAGACCCGAACACCTGAAGAATCTGCCACCAGTACTCATCAATACACTGGCTTGGCTCTTCACATGCTACATGTCTGAATGCAAGGTGCCCTCCCAATGGAAAACCAGCAGGACAGTTCTACTGTTCAAGGAGGGAGACATCCACGACATTGGCAACTCTCACCCCATCTGCCTGTTGTCTGTCATCTACAAGCTGTTCACTCGAGTCATCCTGAACTTGATTGAAAGAAAATTAGATGAAGGACATCCATGCGAGCAAGCTGGCTTCCAAAAAGGATTCAGCACAATCGACCATATCCAAATGGTAACCAAGCTCATTGACATTTGTAGGGAGTTCAAGTTGCCACTCTGTCTCACGCTCATTGATTCAAAGAAAGCCTCTGATTCTGTTAAGGTAGGTATATAGCTGAATCTCAACAAAACAATGTTCATGAAAAATGAACTAGTTCCAGAGGCCCCATTCAGTCTCAATGGAACAAACATACCAATACATATGTAAAAAACATGATTGGCATCATAGGGAATTTTAATTTGACAGTCTTCTCATAAATTTACTTTCATAAATTAAAGTATTGATTATTTCTTTCTAAGAAATACTTATGGAGTGCACTCTTCAGTCTAACTTCATACTGAATTTATATGTCCACAGACATCACTGTGTACATGTTTGTTCAATTACTTTGAGGACCCTCTGACTTGCCTCAAAATTCAATTTAAGAATGATTTTGGCTCCATATTGAATAACAATGCAAACAAAGATGATTGGGATGAAACTTGAGCTCACTTCACTCTCATAAAATTAGAAATCTAAACGTAATGAGCCAGCTGTACAATATTAAACATTTTTTTTTACTAATTCTGCCTCTCGGGTGCGTTTAAATGATTATTTCCACAATTTAGATATATTTACAGTAAACTTTTGGTCCTCCTATGTCCATCCATTGATTCCGTATTATGAAGAAGACAGCAGCAGGAGAATGGAAGGTGGATACCTGAAAATAAGCTTTTATATACAGAACCTTCCCCAAACTGCCACCTACAAACGGATTTCAAGTCATCTTACAGACTACAGCAGTTTCCAAATCTTTTCCCCAGTTGCTAGGAATGCTGACACATCAAGTATAGGGGTTGAAATCACAAAAAGGAAAAGAGTAACAGCTTTGGGTAGGGTATTTGACTTTAGTCCCCCTTGACTTCAACTTTCATGTAGTCTATTTCTCAGGTGCAGTGAGAGATCTTTCTGCAGCACAAATCAAATTATCTCCTGTTTTAAAGTCATCAGAGGGATTAAAACCTATCTTCTTTCTGAGATCCACATGCTTGATTATACTTTGGAAACTTTTCTGTTTAGCCTCTTATCACCTGCTATTGTTATATTATCAGTCTTTTAACAGTCCTAATACAGGGGCCAAAGCAATAGCACAGTGGGTAGGGTGTTTGCCTTGCATGAGGCTGACCCGAGTTTGATCCCTGGCATCCCATATGGTCCCCTGAGCACCTCCAGGAGTAATTCCTGAGCAAAGAGCCAGGAGTAAGCCCTGAGCATTGCCAGGTGTGACCAAAAGAGCAAAGAAAAAAAAACCCTAAACAGTTTTAATACATATCCAACCCTGATCCTGTATACTTGTTGTTTACTCTCATTCAAATTCTTTTCCACAAAGAAGTTTTTATAGCTTAATCAATATTATTATTCAGGAAATGGGTCCCCAGAAGTTTTCACTGATTTTTTCAGCACAGTGATAAATTCTCAATTTGTAGTTCCTACATTCAAATCTTATCACAATTTAGCTGTGTGACTTTTGGGAGATGTTCACCTCTTACTTATCTCAGTTTCCTTATCTGCAAGACAGCATTAACTGCACTTCCCCATAGGGTGCTTTGATAGGATCCAATAAGTTAAAGTATAAACTACAGTGCATCAAACTATCTGACAGATTATTGTCAATTGGTAAATGCTGGTAAAATTTTTAATTTAGTTAGTCAATTTAGCAAAGCCACCATCTATGCTTTTACACTTTTACCTAAACATAGTTTATTAAAGAAATATTTTATTTATTCATATGACTACTCATTGACTAATGACTCTAGGAAAATATAAACAATTATAAGAAATGATGTAAAAGACTATATCAAGTGCTCAAAATAAATATATGAAATAATTAATTATAAAACAATATATGTCCATTTAGCATTTGATAAAAATCCCATAAAATAGATCAGAACGCTCATTTCTGCAGGTAATATTTATAACATATCATGCTATCAGCAAACCACAAGGGCTATAATCAATAACAATTTAGAGGTAATGATTTTTGTATAAAAATCAAAATTAATGAAAGATTAACTAAATATTCTGAATAAGTTAGATTATAATAAAAGAGGTAATGTTGTGAAAAAAAGGTGCTAAGCATGTCTGGGGTCAGAGCTTGTCTTGCATGTGCTGACTTGGGTTCATTCCCAGCACCGCATACCATCTTTTTTTTCATTTTTTTTTCTTTTTGGGTCACGCCCGGCAATGCTCAGGGGTTACTCCTGACTCTTTGCTCAGGAATTATTCCAGGTGGTGCTCGGGAACCATATGGGATGTCGAGGATCAAACTCAGGTCGGCTGCATGCAAGGCAAACGCCCTACCTGCTGTGCTATCGCTCCAGCCCTAATGCATTCCATCTTCTGAGTCCACCAGGAGTGACCTCTGAGTGCAGAGCTTGAAATAAGACCTGAGAACTGCTGGGTATGGCCCAAAACTCAAAGTAAGTAAATGAATAAATAGTAAAGAGCAGCTGTTTGTCAGGGAATGTTGGGTGCCCCAACAAATCTAGGAGCAGGGTCAGGGGATACCCTTCTGCTCCAGAGGATTGGCAGCCAGCAGACAAAGACACAAGAATCCAGCAGTTTCAAAGGCTTTACTCACACTTGTTCTGGTATACAATTTAGTAACAAGAAAAGCTGAGACTTTAGGTTCCTAGCTGGGGCCTGGCCACATGTAGGTTTAGAATCTTAGGCAAGATGTCATCACCACGTATTAAGGCCCAACAGATAGAGAATGGAGAGGTAGGGAGGAAAGAGAAAAGGAAGCCAAATGGTCAAAAAGCCCTTTCTTCTAGCTTATTTTATAAATAGAAGCCTGCCAAAACCCTTCCAGGTCAGCCCATCATGGGCTGGGCTATCTAGGGATGAGGCCAGGTAAATGACCTTATTGGAAATGCAGATTTTCAGTTGGACCCTAGGGTTCAAGCTTCACAAATGCCAGAGCTAACTCTCTAAGGTAAAATGTCCCTAGCAGAGCTGGGAGGGACTGCATCTCTGATGCAGAAAGCACTTCAGAATGTATCTTGAAGGAAAACGGCATTAATACTTCTTACCATGAATATATAGTCAACTCATCCCAGATTCCAGATCCCACATGGTCCAAGATCCATCAGAATAATTCACTTTGGCATTACCTTTAGAATCAGAGACAAGTCAGTTTGCCTGGAGGCCGCTGGAATGTTTCTTTGAACTTGGGTACTGATTACATTATGGTTGATTCAATGTGGCCACATACTCTTGGAATATCTACATGTATGTCCCACGTGGGGACCCGTGGGAGCAGGAAGAGTATAGAACTGGGGCAAGTGAGATTCATACTATTCATGATAAAAATATTTGTGCTGTATAAAATTATAAAATCAATCTAAATACGCCCAAGCTTCCATTGTGTCTGTTCTGAGATTTCCTAAAGGCAGGGAGTAGCTCTTCACATAAACTAAGTGTAGCTGGAGACTTAAGGGCCTGAAAGTGATTTATTGATGGGTTCAGAGCATCGCTCACAGTTAAGGCCCTGGATGCCTGTGGGCCAGCATCTGCTGTCACCCAACAGATTTTAATTTTTTTATTTGTCTTCAGTTTAAACAACAATTATTTCTTCTCACAACAAAGACTTAAATCACATAAGGCATCCTACTGTTGTCGTGTTTGCCCTGTTGTTTTCAAAAGGTATAAAGTGACATTATCATCACACAGAAGCTTTAGAAATCTTTCTCATTGTGTGGACGTTTAGCAAGTGCACCTGTGCAGTACTCAAGTGGCAGGTGGCTAACAATTTTTACTACTGTGAACCTTTTGCCTTAATGCCTGCTTGCAGCATCACGTCATTTTCTGCCCTGGAGAACAGAAGACCTGCTGTTTAATCTGCTTAACTATCTTGACTTGATGAGCTTGCCATTTTGCGCACACCTATATTACAGTCCTAGTTTTATGGCACATCCTAGGTTTGCCCAGTTTCTAAAACTTTCTACCGTTAAGGTCATAATGTGATTCCACACAAACAATTTAAGAGAAGCAGCAGCAATGTGACCCACAGATGAGCTATACCCGACAAAAAGGTGAAGTCATGTGGGAATCACATACACGAGCTAACCCTCAGTTTGGAGCTAACCCTCCAAAAAAACCTGATTTTATCATGTTACCAAAACTGAATTGGGCTTTGGGGATCAAGCCCAGGAGTGAACAGTCAAACATGGAAGAATAATAATTTACAAATACAGACTAGAGTTCTGTCATTTATAAATCTAGTGGCTCTCCAAATCACTTGTTTCAGAATCAAAGTATCTAAAATCATAGTATTGGAATATAAATACCCTTTTGATAACTTTTTATCACCTTTTGTTTGCTTGTTATATTCACTCAAATAAATTGGAATTTAAAAAAATTTTGTTAAGAGTCAACTTGATGTCCCCAAAATGTTAACTTTTTCTTTTAGTTACTGCTTTACAAGATGTTTCCTGACTTTCTACTTCCCACTTGCATATTTTAATGACTATCTTAGGAAACATTAATATATTGATGTATAATGTTGACTAGTTCAACCCAGTTTAAGAATACAATTAAATGTATTCAGACATTATACAAATATTAATTATATGGAAGAAATTTCTTGTTATTTCTTTTTGCCTTAAATTGCTTAGGCAGTAACTCCTCTAATAGTGAGACAATGGGGGATGTGAGCTCAGTACCTTTAAATGACTATCTTTCAATGGGTGTAGCTAAAATTCACTCTGTAGTGACTGTTGCTGCTTTATCCTATCAACATTGATTGACAGCTTCTGCTTGCTGTCTCAAGAGTCATTCTGTCCCAGACACATTTCCATCCTATATATTTTTCTACATCATAGTTTCTGCCTATAGTCTTCTTCATGACTTAACTTTCCAGTATTCACACCCAAGAGTCTGGCTC
>JAJIBD010022561.1:0-142950 GCA_021461705.1 Cryptotis parvus
CAAAATACTAATGAAATAATAAAATACCTCTATCTATCACTATCACTATCCTCCCGTTAATCATCTATTTGCTAGAGCGGGCAGCAGTAATATCTCCATATGTCCTGTCTCATGCTAGTAGAACTTAAAGGCATCCGCTTGCTCCAGGAACATAGAGAGCCTCAAACAATTATATTAGGTCACGGGAATGACCTAATATAATTGTTACTGGTATTTGGCATATCAAATACTACACTAGCAGCTTGCCAGGCTTGCCGTGAGGGTGGCATACTGTTGTAGTCACCTCTAAATAAAGCATTTATTGATGAACGCGCAGCCGCTAAGCGGCCACGTGACCAGGCTGTGATAGTCTGGTCTGCTGGGTGGAGTTGTGACGTGAGGGAAGTTCGGATGTGGAAAATGGCGGTCCCCATGGAGTAGTGGAGGGTGGTCTGCCTTGTTGTGAGGCTCTGCTGAGGTGGCAGGCCAGGGCTGGGAACCCGCCATGCCTCCCGGGAGCCTCACGAGCAGCTGGGCACAGGGAGAGCAAGGAGCAGCTCTGCCCCATGTCTGAGAGTCTCCGGTTTCAGCATACCTGGGCCGGATTGAAAAGAAACTGTTGCAGGGTGGGTGTGGGTGATCCGGGCTGTGATAGACTGGTCTGCTTGGTGGAGTTGTGATGAGAGGGAAGTCTGGATGTGGAAAATGGCCGGCTTCATGGAGTAGTGGAGAGTGGTCTGGCTTGTTGTGAGGCTCTGCTGAGGTGGCAGGCCAGGGCTAGAACCCGCCATGCCTCCCGGGCACCTCACGAGCAGCTGGGCACAGGGAGAGCAAGGAGCAGCGCTGCCCCATGTCTGAGAGTCAAAATACCTCCACCAAGAAATTTGTTTATATGCTGTCAAGATATTTTTTTTAAGCATTTTATTATATCACTGTGAGATATACAATTACAACGTTGTTCACATTTGGAGGTTTCGGTCACACAGTGTTCCAGCACCCCGCCCTCCACCAGTGCCCATCTCCCATGACCCATGTCCATAATTCCCTACCCCCTCCCATGGCCTGCCTGAACGGCAGGTTCTTTATCTCTCTCTCTCTCTCTTCCTTCTCCTACATATTGTTGGTTGTGCTACATACACTTAGAAGCCATTATTTGCATTTTTTGCCTATATTTAATGCTCAGTTCTATGTTGGTATCAGACCTTTTGACATTTATTCGACACATGTTCCCTTCTCTATCTTACCTAACCTCTGACTCCCACATGCTTGAGGTAATTTCCACTTCTGGTAAGATCACCTGGTGTATTTATGTCATGCAAATAAATGCGGTCATTCTATGTCTCTCTCTTTCCTTCTGACTAATTTTACTCAACATGATTCTTTCCATGTGCATCCATTTATAGGCAAATTTCATAACTTCATTTTTCCTAACAGCTGCATAGTATTCCATTGTGTAGATGTGCCACAGCTTCTTTATCCAGTCATCAGTTCTCAGGCATACTGGTTGTTTCCAGATTCTGGCTATTGTGAATAGTGCTGCTATGAAAAATAAAAGTGCGGATGGTGTTTCCGCTGTGTGTTTTTGGCTTCCCAGGGTATATTCCCAGGAGTGGTATGGCTGGGTCAAAAGGGAGCTCAATTTCTAGTCTTTGGAGGAATGTCCATATTGTTTTCCAGAAAGGTTGTACAAGTCGACATTCCCACCAACAATGTATGGGAGTCCCCTTTTCCCCCACATCCACGCCAGCACTTGTTGTTTTTACCTTTTTGGATATGGGCCAGTCTCCGTGGTGTGAGGTAATATCTCATTGTTGTTTTGATTTGAATCTCTGTGATGATTAGTGACGATGAGCATTTTTTCATATGCCTTTTGGCCATTCGAATTTCTTCCTTGTCAAAATTTCTGTTTATCTCTTCTCCCCCATTTTCTAATGGGGTTGGCTGTTTTCTTCTTATATAGCTGTACCAGTGCCTGATATATCCTGAATATTAACCCCTTATCAGATGGGTATTGGGTGAATATTCTTTCCCATTCTGTGGCCTATCTTTCTATCTTGGTCACTGTTTCTTTCGAGGTGTAGAAGCTCTTCAGTTTCATGTAGTCCCATATGTTTATATTTTCTTCTAGTTGCTTTGTTAATGGTGTTTCACCTTTGAAGATGTCTTTAGCTTCAATGTCGTGGGAGGGTTTTTCCTATATTTTCTTCAACGTACTTTATGGATTCAGGTCTGATATTGAGATCTTTAATCCATTTTTATCTGATATTTTGTGCAAGGTGTTAGACACAGGTCCAAATTCATTTTTTTACATGTTGCTGTCCAGTTTTCCCAGCACCACTTGTTGAAGAGGCTTTCCCTTACTCCAGTTTGGATTCTTTGCACCTTTATCAAAAGATTAACTGCTCATGTCTTTGAGGGTGGGTGTCAGGATACTCAACCCTATTCCATAGGTCCACAGGTCTGTTTTTATTCCAGTACCATGCTGTTTTAATTACTGCTGCTTTGTAGTACAGTTTGCAGTTGGGAAACTGCAATTTTCCCAAGGTTTAATAAGAAATGAGAATTTTATAAATTCTCATTTCTTATTAAAAACTCTACAATTTGTTTCTATTTTGCAACTAAGATAAATTAGAAATGGAAATATTAAACAAAGTACCCAGCCTTTAAGAAATATTTAGTTTTTCTGGACTTTGGATTTATCAGGTCTTTCTTCAATGCTGTCTTTGTTGTGCTGTGTCTTGATAATTATCACTTCAAAAGCATCGAAGAAACAAATAAAATGACAAAGAATCTCCAGCTGGGGGCACATCTCTTAGACTCCACCTTCTCCCTGCTTTAACATATGCCTCAGAGACCTGGGCCCTACAAAAGCAGGATGAGAATGCTATTCGGGTCTCCCAAAGAGGAATCGAAAGAGCTATGCTTGGAATATCATGCCTGACTCAAGTGAGAGAAGGAATCCGGAGTTCTGACCTCCGTCGCTATTCCAGAATCAGGGATGCTGTCTCGTTTGCCAAGGCATCGAAAATCAGATGGGCTGGACATGTAATGCAATTTGGAGATGACCGCTGGACTAGAGCCATTACAGACTGGATCCCACGGGATGTCAAAAGATCACGTGGCCGCCCACCTACAAGATGGTCAGATTTCTTCATCAAGACCCTGAACGAACGGTTTGAGGCTCTTCGTATTCCTGAAGCAACCATATGCCATTGGGCTATACTGGCAAGTGATAGGGTCAAATGGAAATGTTTTTGGTGCCCGCTCGAGCAAATCGATGAATAACGGGATGTCAAGTGATCAAGTGAAGTGAATATCATCTAAGATGATCACTAGGAAGTTGAAAGATAAAGAACCTGAAAGAGAAACCTTATTTTCTGTTTTTCCTTTTTTTTTATGATGACCCTACTTTAGAAAGAATTGTGGGAAATTATTCTGAAAAAATGCTGCTTCTTTTTTAAAATTATTTTTTATTGAATCACCATGAGATAGACCAATACAAAGCTGTTCATGATTATGTTACAGTCATCAGTATTCCAATACTTATGCCTCCACCAGTATACATTTCCCAACACCAATGTCACCAATTTCCCTCCCACCACTTCCCTACCTCCCTCTACAACCTCCTCTATAGAAAATATTTTCTCTCTCTTTCTCTCTCTCTTCCATTTTTGGCATCGTTTACAGAACGATACTGAAAAGTTATCATATATATGTAGATATGTGTGTATATATATATATATACATATATACATACATATACATTATATCCCTATACCTACTTTCAATACTCAGTTCTTGTCCATTTTAGCCATTTCCAAATATTTTTGTCATACTGGTCATTTCTCTATATTACTTGCCATCTGCCCCTCCTCCACACTGTGATAGAGTCCAGCCATTGACCAATTCTCCTGGCCTTGGATATTAGTCTCATACCATTTTTAATATAGCACAAATGAATGTAGTTATTCTATTTCCTTCTCATTCTGACTCACATCATTCAGCATGATACTCTCCATGTCCATACATTTATAGGCAAATTTCATTACTTCATTTTTCCTAATAGCTTTTTAGTATTCCTTTGCGTAGGTGTACCAGTTTTTTATCCAGCCATTTGTTATCAAGTACAAAAGGTTGTTTCTTAAAGTTCATAAAGGTTGTTTCTTAAAGTTCATAAAGGTTGAACTTTCTTAAAGTTCATAAAGGTTGTTTCTTAAAGTTCATAAAGAGCTTTAATAATTTTTGGTATTTGTCCATGAAAACAAGACAAATATATGGACCAAGAACAAAGTTTTAAGTTGCTCTCTATACAAAACAATTGGATTGCCTAAAATATAAGATATAAGAGAATGACTAGCAGGCCAGATAAATAGTACTAAGTTAAGGCACTTACTTGCCTTGCACTATCGACCTGGATTCAACTCCTAACACTGCTTATGACCCCCTAGCACTACCAAGAGTGGTTTAGAACACAGAGCCTGTAGTAAACCCTGAACTCCACTGGATTTAGAAGGGACATATCACAACCCCGCAATAACAATGAATAAAACACAGAATCAACAACAAAAGAAGATTAATAGTTTAATTTGATCATGTACTAATCATGACTTAAAACATGATAATTAGAGTTAAACAAGGAAGAAAGATACATACGATGGTTGGGTTGGCTCTGCCTGCTTTAGTTTTTATTACTTAGCTTTAGTTATGGGGGGATGGACTCATACCCAGTGTGGCTTAGGGATAACTCCTATTCTATGCTCAGGAGTATTTCTCCTGGTAGGGCTCAGGGGATCATATGCTGTGATGGGCCCAACTCAAGTGGGTTGTACACAAGACAAGCACCTCACCTGCTGTCCTAAGGCCCTAATGTTGACTTTATAAAAAAAATTATTATACCACAGTGAGATATACAATTACAAGGATGTTCATAATTGGGTCTCTGTCATACAGTGTTTCAGCACCCAGCCCTCCACCAATGCCCCATTCCTACCACCAATGTCCCCACACTCCCTCCCACCCAACCCCAGCCTGCCCCTATAGCAAGCACCTTTTCTTTCTTTCTGTTTCTGTCTCTGTCTCTGTATTTCTCTCTCTCTTCTCTTACACTTTGCGATTTGCCCAACAGATATTAATGCTTTATGACATAAGTCTCTATGTGTATATTCTAGTGTGACATTTTAATTCTCCATTCCCCATCAACCTTCCCAGTTGTTTACAACCACAATGATCATTACAGTGTATAAATGTGAAAGATCCTGGAAAAGACCTAGTTCTAATGTTCATTATTATCTAAGCCTGTCATCAGCACAACTGTGGGTGTGGTCTGGCTCTTGTCCGGCTTTGCCGTTGTGGTGGCTACAGTTCTGTAGCCATGCCCACTGACATGGAGGTGGAGGAATTGGGGGGAGGAGCCCAAATCCCTGCTCCAAGTCAGGCCAGCGCAGCCACCAGCCACGTGTCTGCTAACCCTAGGAGCTATGTTGGACTCGGCAGGGGCTAAGCCATTGACTGCCCTCCGAAACTCCATGGGTTGAGAAGTGCAGCTGTGGGTCTGGTCTGTCTCTTGTCCGGCTAATGCTGACATTTTTAATTATTAAATGTATCAGTTGGATTTTTTTATTCATGCGTTGTACTAAAATCATAAAGAATATTTACTGTTTTTGTTTGACTCTCTTGTTGAAGTCTCCAGAGCTTAAGATTGGAGGTTGGTCTGAGAGAATTCAGCTTATATGGGAATAATCAGTAATTGTTTAATCTGATTCTAAGTGCTTGTTTGCAACCACTCAGAATGTGAAGGAACTGCCAAGCATTTGCTTGTATTTCCTTTGCTTTTTATTTAAAACAAATATGATACAAAGTTCTGATACCAACCCGTTCACCAATATACATTTTCTATCACTACTGTCCCCAGTTTCCCTTCCATTGTATGACTGAAGCCAAAACATAAATAACTTTGTTACTGTGAAAAATAAGATAATTGAACTTAAAAAATAAATAAAACAAAGTGAAAAATACATACTTTAGATTGGAAGGATATGTACAATAAAACCGCAACAACATGGGTTTAGGGAGAAAAATACTTAGTGGCCATTTTAGAGTCTATCACATTAACATGAATCATACTATAATAATTATGCTTACTCTTCCACAAAAATTAATTCTCTGCTGCTCTAAGTTTTCTTGAACAAAAACCTGGTTGTGCCTATACATTTTGTCTACAATCTCTAAAAAGACTCTCTGCTATGCTAAGGTGATGGTTTGTGGAGACAGTAATTGTTGCAGGACTCCTCTAAGAGCCTCTGCATCTGCCCTGGATTGCCTCCTGCAGGTCACTTTGTAGATAGGGGGGTAGTCTAAATGTGGCAGTTTATCTGACCATGTATTCTGTACTGGCTGGTATAAATATTCTCTCATGCTACCACAACCATCGTGGGACTAGCTAGATCTGACCAGCATATTTGCCTGGCCACATTGGATCTCTAAGTAATTAGACCAGAGAGAAATGCTGTTTGCCTCCAAGCAAGCAAGCATGGCTCCCTGATAACTCAAAGGCAACTAAAATACAAAACTACCGTGAAGTAGACGAGACTCTTGTGAAGGCTTGGAGAAATATTTAACTGGCATTAGTATTAATCTTTGGTACAGAGACATGCCATCTCAGAAACCCCCTTCTCTACCCTATAAAGGCATTTCCAGGCAGAACTTGGCTCAAAACATTAGCATATAATAGGGCCTAGGTGAGGTGCTGGGAGAAATTACCTAAGCACATTTGACCCTTCCTGTTTCCCATAATAGTGGGAGGACTGAATTGCAGGGGTATAAAACCAGCCTGCTTCCTCTATCTCTCTTTTTTTCGGCTCTCTTTTTGGGCTCTCTTTTTGGGCTCTCTCTTTGTGTGCTCACACTCTTCCTGGGAGTCTTGTCTTTGTCTCCTCTTTACAGGGCCTTAACACGTGGTGGCCGCCATCTTGGCCTACACATGGCTGGGGTTCTAGCTGGGAATCCTAAGCACCGGGTTTTTCCTATTGCTGATTTGTATGCCTGAACCTGTGATAACTAAAGCCTTTTAAAACTGCATTGGATTCCTGAGTCCATTCATTCCCGCTGGCTTCGGAGGTAGAAGGGAACTCACTTCCCGGCACTGTCAGGGACCCCGGCAGCATCCCCAACAAGTAATGACTTGTACACTCAACTAAATGAGATATAAATAGCTAGAAATACACGTAGCTGTGGAATTTGCCATGCATTTTTATAAACTAAAATACTGTGTGGTTGGTATTGTTTTCAAAAATTATTAAATCTGCATACAAATGCAAAAGTAGAAGTTGATTTAACTTGATTTGCATACAAATGCAAAAGTAGAAGTTGATGTCCTTTTACTCATAGAGTAAGATCTAAAATCTTGTCTAAGGAGAATAAGGCTCTTGTAAGATGTGCTTCCCAGTATATCAACAGATTTTCTTTAGTTTTCTTTTCCCACTCTTGGTCAATAAACTCCAGTCACATGGACGCATTTTCTCTACTTATAGCTCATCAAGTTTAACAGCAAGTTTCATGATGCCAAAGTTTCTTTGCCAGAAGTCTCTTTTCTCATAATTCTACTTAACTAACTCCTCCTTATTCTTCACCTCCTAATTAAATATTTACTTGGGGAAACCTTTCCTGATATTATGCAACATTTACTGTGTTAACCGTCAACATCTTGTGTTTTTTCCTTCAGGGTGTTTAATATATTAATTAATGATCTGTGCAATTATTGGTTTAATGTGTTCTTTCCCTGGACTGTAAAAAAAGTTAAGACATCCAGTAATATTCAAGTTAATATTATTAATAAAATGAAGGTGTTGTATCCACCAGACCCTTTCTTATTTCAGTGAGTGTTTACTCTTGGGACATCATGTCTGGGAATAAATGACACTAGGATTTGCCAACAAAGACCTTCCAGACACAAATATAACCTCTTCAGTATCCTGTGTTGAACAGATTAATACTATAAGAGTCATTGCTTTCTGTTTCAGGAGCAGCTGACTGGCTGTTCCTAAAACAGCTATATCTGGGAAGGGTGATATGGCTAAGGAATTTTGGGTGTATTAGGGCTCCTTTAAGATTTAAAGACATAGTGTCTTAATTAAGAGATAAAACAGTTGGGAGAAACAATTGAGTGAGTTAGTTGAAACTGGGTTCTCAGCCCGGTTGACAGGAGTGTGAGAGAAAAAGGGAGCCTGGGCTGACTAAGCTTGCCGAGGGGCAGTGCTTGAAGATAGTTTGAAGAGAGTCTTGAAGGGAGTTCAGTGTCTCTGGACTGGTTCTGTGCCTGATGCTGTCAGTTAATAAGCCATACAGCTGAAAACTGACATCTGGGACCCCAACTTTCTTTTTTTCTTTTTTTTTTTTTTTTGCTTTTTTGGGTTACACCCTGCAGTGCTCAGGGGTTACTCCTGGCTCTGCACTCAGGAATTACTCCTGGTGGTGCTCGGGGGACCATAGGGGGACACCGGGGATCCAACGCGGATCAGCTGTGTGCAAGGCAAACGCACTACCTGCTGGACTATTGCTCTGGCCCGAACTTTCTTATCATAGTGAGTCAGCAATGTGATTTCTCAATGGGCTGGCTGTTTATTAGCCCCTTTGCTGGGGATGGGAAACGTTGCTCCTTCTCTGAAAGCTTTGTAGCTTGCTCTCACTACCTTGTAGGCGGCTTTATGCTGCTGTCGTGTGCCTACCAAAATACAACTATACTTAAATTGAAAATTTGGTTTCCATACCTGAAAGTTATGTGAGGAGAAGGAAGAAACACCAGTAGTAATACACTTACAATCCAAAGGCCTTTCCAAGGCCAATAATGACAAACCAGAGGGTCTCTCATCAACAGACTCTGACATCAATGAGGAAAACAATGAAAAAGAACCAGTTACGTAAAGTTTTATCTCTGACAATGATTTAAAAATGTCATAAACTTTTTTTAATCTCTTAATTAGGACACTTGATCACTTGATCACTTGATCACTTGAATCCTGTTATTCATCGATTTGCTCGAGCGGGCGCCAGTAACATTTCCATTGGACCCTATCACGTGACAATGTAGCCCAATGGCATCTGGTTGATTCAGGAATATGAAGAGCCTCAAACCATTCCTTCAGGGTCTTTACAAGGAAGTCTGACTATCTTGTAGGTGGGCGGCCACGTGATCTTTTGACATCCCGTGGGATCCAGTCGGTAATGGCTCTAGTCCAGCGGTTGTCTCCAAATCGCATTACATGTCCAGCCCATCTGATTTTCGATGCCTTGGCAAATGAGACGCATCCCTGATTCTGGAATAGCGACAGAGGTCAGAACTCCGGATTCCTTCTCTCACTTGAGTGAGGCGTGATATTCCAAGCATAGTTCTTTCCATGCCTCTCTGGGAGACCCAAATAGCATTCTCATCCTGCTTTCGTAGGGCCCAGGTCTCTGAGGCGTATGCTAATGCAGGGAGAATGGTGGAGTCAAAGAGATGTGCCCGGAGCCGGAGGTACTTTGTCCTTTTAGCTATTTCTTCGATGCCTTTGAAGGCATTCCATGCCGCTCTCTTCCTCCCTGCGCAGCTCAGGTTTTAGGTCATTCATCATGTTGATTTCTCGACCAAGGTACACATAACTGCTGCATTCAGAGATGTTTGTTCCATTGAGAGTGAATGGGGCCTCAGGAACTAGTTCATTCTTCATGAACATTGTTTTCTTTAGATTCAGCTGTAGACCTATCTTTCCACATTCTCGGTCAAAGTCAGCCAGCATTTGTGCCGCTTGGCTAATGTTTGGTGTTATTAGAACGATGTCATCAGTGAAGCGGAGGTGATGTAGTTGCCGACCACCTATCTTCTCTCCCATTCCTTCCCATTCTAATTGTTGCATGATGTTCTCGAGGGTGGCGCTGAAGAGTTTTGGTGAAATGGTATCACCCTGTCGAACCCCTCTTTTCACATTAATGATCACTTCTTTGTAGAATGGTGAGATCCTGGTGGTGAATCCGTAATACAGCTCACGAAGGATCTTGATGTATTGGGTTTGAACACCCTGTTTGACTAGGGCTTCGATGACTGCTTCAGTCTCCACAGAATCAAAGGCTTTCTGTAAATCAATGAACGTGAGACAGAGCGGCATCTTGTATTCCCTACAAACCTCAATGAGCTTGGTTACTGTGTGGTTATGGTCGATTGTGCTGAATCCTTTCCGGAAGCCTGCTTGCTCGCATGGCTGTCCTTAATCTAGTGTTCTGCTAATCCTGTTCAGGATGACTCATGTAAACAGCTTGTAGATGACAGACAACAGGCAGATGGGGCGATAGTTGCCAATGTCGTGAATGTCTCCCTTCTTGAACAGTAGAACTGTCCTGCTGGTTTTCCATTGGGAGGGCACCTTGCATTCGGACAGGAAGCATGTGAAGAGCCGAGCTAGTGTATTGATGAGTACCGACAGCAGATTCTTCAGGTGTTCGGGTCTGACTTTGTCTGGGCCTGGTGCTGTTCCCTTCTTTACCGACAAGATGGCATGTCGGATTTCAGAAGGGAGAACGCTGGGAATGACATATCTATCCTGTGGAATTTGGTATGTGGGCAGGTGGATGTGGCTATCAAAGAGATTTTAGTAGAAGTCCTGGATAATCTTCTCCATTGCCTTTCTGGAAGATGTGATAGATCCATCAGGGCGTCGGAGGGCAGTCATCTTGGTCTTATAGTTGGCGAAGGACAGGCGGGCAGTGCGAATGCTTTTCCCGGCCTCTGCTGCATCTTCCAGTATTTCTGCTCTTCTGTCTTTGATGTCTTCTTTTTATCACTTCTCTGCACCGTTTAGCAAGCTTGGATGTTAGCATTTGGTCTCCTGAGGCTCCGCGCCTTGCCACTTTGGCAAATGAGCTTGAGAGTTTCTGAAGACAGGCGTTCTTTTGTGTCTTTCTCTCTCTCGGCATTCTTCTCACAATCATGGAGGTGCTGAACCAGTCGGTTGTATTCTTCATCGATGTCGTCAATGATGGCATCTTCCCATGTTGCTGCAATGGTGCCAAAGAGTTCCCAGTTGGTGGTCGTTCTGGGAGTTCTCTTCTTAAACTTTGCAGCCTTTTCTTCCCGCTACGTGAAGTAGAATTTTGCATGAAGGAGACAGTGGTCCGATCCTGTTTGGAATTTGGGGACGACAGCTACATCGGTCAGAAAAAACCGTCGATTGAAGATGATGTGGTCAATTTCATTGTGGAACTGTCCGCCAGGAGATTCCCATGTCCAACATTTCGCTTCAGCTTTCTGGAACTGTGAGTTTCCATGAATGGTCTTGGTGGACATGATGAACTCAGATAGTCTCTCACCTTGTTCGTTCCATTCTAGGCCATGGGTCCCGATGTGGAGTTCTTCAGCCGATCTTCTTGGTCCTATCTTGGCATTAAAATCACCGACTATGATCTTGTGGAAGGTGTGATCTTTTTTATAGAACTCCTCCTCAATTCCATGTAGAATTTCTCAATTTCATCTTCTTTGTATGTGGATGTTGGTGCGTAGACAATGAAGACAGAAATTGCTGGCAGTGGGCCACATCTCTTCAAGTGTAATAGTCCTATTCGGTTTGTTAGGCATTCAAATGAATCAATGTTGATGGCCTTGTTCGTGTTGACAAGGACACAAATGCCACCGATGCCTCTTTAAGTCGCATGTTCCAAGGAACAATTCTTCTCCAGTGTCAAATACAGCATGGTGCAACTGACGCCTCCTCGTCTCAGTCAGACCAATGATGTCGCACTTGATCTTTTTTTGCTTGCAGCATCAAATCCTCAATATATGCTTCCGATGCCAGTGTACGTGCATTGAAAATACAGACAGTCATTTTAGTCCTTCCTCGTAATTAGGACACTATGACTTTAAATCTTATAGGAGCCTAATGTATCCTCCTCCTTTGTTTAAATTCTTTTTTATAGAAGAAATACAGGTAGAAGGACATCTCATTACATAATCTAAACTATGGGTGCATAAGCAAAAAGAAAGTTCCGCAGAGACACCCCTGCCATGAGATACTGCCAGTTCCACCTTGACCCAGTAGGACACCAGGATTCCCAGAACGTCCTTGTTGGCATCCTCTTTCCAATGGTGCTGGAAGCCAGACTAGTGTCCTTGTGCCGAGCTTCCATCCAGAGCAAGCCCTCGCTTCTCTCTGCTGTCGCTGAGCAGCAAAGTTATGGGGTCCACTTTACATAGATTGAGCTGGGAGTCATATGGTTATCGTGTTGGATCTGAGGCATTGGGCACTTGCACTGGGCAGTGCTGAGGAGGCAGTGTCGGCATACTGTCTCAGACACTTTGATCTTCTTGACAGTCTCGGTAGAATTGTTGTGGACGTGAATGTCACCACATGGTAGAAAAGCTCTTTGTCTAGGAAGGGCAAAATGCACCTTTTGGATCACCAGACATACACAATTCTCACCAACACCCATTCTGCCACTGTCTCTGCTTTCCATTCCTTCAAGATGAGACTCTTGGGTGTGGGGTGTGTGTTTGGGGAGGGGGGAGATCACTTCATTGTTTCTCAGCATAAAAGAAGAAAACAAACCTTTTAATAAGCATAAAAAATGAGATGTTGTTTTCTCAGGTTAAGCATGTAGGTTGCTTGTTTTCTTTGACTTTTGTGGGAAGATGCGCTCTTTCTCAATATCTCTACCCACTTAGAGTTGATGGAGTCTGCTGTGTTGTCATACACCTCTAAATTGTGGAGACATATTTTTAGGGTAAGGGATCAGAGTATAAACAGAAGCAAAATAGAATGACTAATAAAAACCATAATACAATTAAGATCTCTGGGGGGATAAAAAGCATAAAAGAATATAACAAACACCTAAGGGATGTTTACAAGGCAAGGTGAAAAAGAAAGAAGACACCTAATGGAAGAATCAGGGGTCCTGGAAATGGATGTGTACTGGAGGCTGAGAGAAAGGAGTCTCTTAAGATGAAGGACAAAGTAGGTGCTTCAAATACTGCAAAAAGAAGTTAAATGAATCTTTAGAATTTCCAAAATTATTATCAACAATGAGATCATATCTGACCCTAGGGAAGGCTAATTTTATATTGTTAATGGGGTGAATGCCAAATGCTGCTAATTAAAGAATGGATGGTGAGGCCAACAAACTGAAAAGGAAGGTGACTTGGGGAACGGGGCATATGGAACTGTGCATATTTTAAAAAGAGCAATTTAAATACTCCAGTTCTAGGGGTGTGGCTCTGCAATAGATCACCTGCTTCACACTAATCAGATCCCCTGTACCACCCCACAAGACAAATACTTTTCCAGCAACACTGCTACTGGAAAGCTCAGTAGAAAAGTATGCAGGCAACAAGCACCACAATTATGTGGGTTATTTCTAGTCATTGCAATGACTGATCGAAAAACAGAGAAAGAAAAAAGGGAAAGAAAGACATTGGGGACAACAATAGAGGATACAGGAGCAGAGAGAGGATAAGCTGGTGGAGGGGAAGTTCTGTGGAGTGTAGATTTTCAACATTGTGGAGGATACTGTGCTTAGTAAATTGGTAAGAAAGAAGAGAGAGAGAAAGAGAGAGAGAGGGAGAGAAACATAAGATTTAACCCAGTAAAATTTCAGTCATATGTGGCACATCAAAGAAAATAAATGTACTGTTTAAAAATATAATATAAACCAAATTAATGGCTACCAGAAGGGAGGGAAGTGGAGAGGGGATTAATTAAATAGATAAAGCAAGAAAATAGAATTATAGTGATGAATCTAATGTAGTACATACAAATGTTAATTATAATGATGCATATCATAGATATATGTAATGTCATAAGTCTATGTAGATAAAAGAGGGCATGAAATGACTTAAGTTAGTGTTGAAAGTAAGGGACACAGAGAGCCTGGGATAAGTGGAGTACAGAAATACCCATGGGGGAAAAGACGTGTGACGCAGAGAGCCTGAAGAAAGTGGACTACAGAAACGCCCATGGGGAAAAGAAGAAAGGTGACTGGAGAAAGATAAAATTTTATCAGGTGCTTCGATGCAGGTGAACAGTTGTATTGCCCTCCATACAAAAGGCAACATATAAAACTGCTGACATACAAAGGTGGAAATTATCACAAACGTGTGGGAGTCAGAGGCTAGGTAAGACAGAAAGTGGAACAGTGTGCTAACAATTGTCCAGGGTACTAATGCCAACCTAGAACTGAGCATTAAATAGAGGCAAAAAGATACACACGACAACCCTTTAATGTATGTTCTGTAATCCATAGTCTGGAGGGGAAGGAAAAGAGAAAGAGAGAGAAATGGAAAGAAATAAAGAACCTGCCATGGAGGAGGGCTGGGGAGGGGGGAGGGAACGGCCGCGTTGGTGGTGGGAGATGGGCACTGGTGGCGGGATGGGTGCTGGAACACTGTATGACCAAAACCCAAATATGAACTTTTTAATTGTATATCTTTGTAATTGTAAAAATAAATTTTTTTTTTTAAAAAAAGCAAAAAAAAAAAAAAACTGCTGACATAGTATTTGCACAAACTTGCTCAGCAGTCCCCAAAGAGAAGATAATCTATTGGCTTGGTATAAATAAGTTTGGGTTTTTTCCAGGTAAGTGTCATAGTTATTTATTTACTACTTTAATCTAGAAGAAATAAGTCAGAAGGAGGGCAGATATCAGATGACCTGACTCATCAGGCAGAGATAGACAAAGAATAGAAAATCGTAAACAATGATAAACCTTGACCTTGGTTTACAAAACTCAGATTACCATGCAGTGGTGGAAAGTGGGGAGGAGGTAAAGACTTGAGGTCGCATGACATGGGGGCAGAGGATCTTGGGCACTTTTGTGGTGGGGTGTAGTAGTTTGTGCATTAATATCACAAACATTAACACTATTATTACCTTGTTGCTTCACTACTATATAATAAAACTATCAAAAAAGAAAATGCTAAAATTTAGATAGAAAAAATATATTACACATATATAAGCATACCAGAAGTACTTTCTTATCATTATTTATGCCTTTATAATAAACATTTATGTCATATAGTAAAAATCAATGAATGTAAATGAGGCCTAATTCCTTCATACATGGACGGAGCTTTAACAGTAATAAAATGCGACCTCAGTCATGGAAATATTTGGATTCAAAATACTGAAAGCTACAGACTGTTGCTCTATCTCTTATCTCTTTTTGGTAATGTGCAAAACAGTTTATTTCTCTCAGACTTCTCTTGTCTCCAGTTTAATCATTATTGGGACCCTGAGCTAGCCCAGAGACCTCTAGTGGTCAAAGGGTTAGGCCAAGGAGAACTCCAACAATAGACCATTATAAAACTGTTTATGATTGGATTACAGCCACACCGAGTTCCAACACCCATCCCTCCGCCAGTGTACATTCCCCAGCACCAGTGTCCCCAGTTTCCCTCCCACCACCTCCACCTCCCTCGGCAGCCTGACTTTATGGGAGGCATTTTTCTACACTTGCTCTTTCCCTTCCCCTCACAACTCTTCTCTCTACTCCCTCTCTCTTTACTCTCTCTCCTCTCTTTCTCTCTCTTCCCTTCCCACACTCCCTCCTCTTTTGGGCATTATGGTTTTCAATTCAGATACTGAAAGGTTATCATATATAATCCTTTAGCTGCCTTCAACACTCAATACTTGTCCAGCATGACAATTTCCAACTATTGTCATGCTGCTCCTTTCTCTATATTGCCAACCCTCCACTCTACACACACTTGTGGCAGATTCCAACCATTAACCAGTCCTCCTGACCTTGTTTTCACTGACCTTGAATTTTAGTCTCTTACTATTTTATATACCACAAATGAATACAGAAATTCTATATCTGTCCCTCTCCTCCTGGCTCATTTCACTTGTTACTCTCCATGTCTACCCATTTATAAGGCAAATTTCATGACTTCATTTTTCTTAATAGCTGCATAGTATTCCATTTTGTAGCTGCACCATAGCTTCTTTATCCAGTCATCTCTTCTCAGCACTCAGTTTGTTTCCAGATTCTGACTATTGTGAATAGTGCTGCAATGAACAAAGAAGTGCTGATGTACTGCTACGTATTTTTGGACCTCAGAATATATTCCCAGAAGTGGTACTGCTGGGTAAAATGGGAAGTCAATTTCTAGTTTTTTGAGAAATGTCCATATTCTTTTCAGAAAAGGCTAGAGTAGTTGGCGTTCCCACGAGCAATGCATGAGGGTCCCATTCTTACTGTTCCAGCAATGGCACTGTATCTGTACCTATATCTGCCCTTTCCAGACTTTATTCTTGTTCTTTTAGATGTGTGCCAGTCTCTGTGGTGTGAGATGATATCTCATTGATTGATTAGTGATGAAAAGCCTTTTGGCCATTTGAATCTTTTCTTTGAGGAACTTTCTGTTCATTTCTTCTCCACATTTTTGATGCAGTTGGCTGTTTTTCTCTCATAAAGTTCTACTTTTTAAGTGCATTATATACTTTTAATATTAACCACTTATTAGACAAGTATCACTTGTATCACTTGTCTTCCCATTCATCATTGATTTGCTCAAGTGGGCACCAGTAACATCTCCATATGTCCTGTCACATGCCAGTAGAGCCCAAGGGCATCTGCTTGCTCCAGGAACATAAAGAGCCTCAAACCATTCCATCAGGTCATGGGAATGAGGTCTATAATTGTTACTGGTATTTGGCATATAAAATATGACATGGGTAGCTTGCCAGGCTCTGCCGTGCTAGTGGGATACTCTTGTAGCCATTGATGAACCACGTGACCGCAAGAGACCGCACAAGCCAGGCTCTGATCAGCTATTCTGCTGGGTGGAGTTCTGATGAGAGAGCAGTCCAGATGTGGAAAATGGCGGCCCTCATGGTGTGGGGGTCCTCTGGCTTCTTGCAAGGCTCTGCTGGGGTGACGAGCCAGGACTAGAATGAACCATCTCTCCTGGGTGCCTCATGATCAGCTGGGCACAGGGAGAGCAGGTAGCAGCTCTGTCCCATGTATGTGAGTTTCTCTCTGGATCAGCATACCTGGGCTAGGCTTGAAAAAAAATTAGCCGAGTATTGAGTGAATAAAGTTTGACTCCATGGGCTGTCTTTGTATCTTGATAACTGTTTCTTTTGAATTGTTCTTAATTTCATGTAGTCCTATTTATTTTTGCTTTCAAAGATAGTTGGAAGGCTTTTTATTTTTCCTCACTCAGAATAATGCTTGTTGTGTGCTTGTGATGGATGAATTTGACCATATTGAGAAAGTATCCTTCAGCTCCAATTCTGTTAAATGTTTTATCAAGAATGGGTGCTGGAGCGATGGCCCAGTGGGTAGGGAGTTTGCCTTGCACGCAGCCAGCCTGTGCCGGCCTGGGTTCGATCCCCGGCATCCCATATGGTCCCCTGAGCACCACCAGGAGTAATTCCTGAGTGCAGAGCCAGGAGAAACCCCTGAGCATTGCCGGGTGTGACTCAAAAAGCAAAAAAAAAAAAAAAAGAATGGGTGCTGGAACTTGAAATGCTTTCTCTGCATCTATTTCTTCAGAAAAAGGAAGTCCATCTTCTGAAACTTCTTCCTGCTGACATATGGGCACTGGTCTCCCCTGGGACTCCAAGGGTACCACTCCTATTCCCTAATTAGAACAGTGCTTGAGGAGCCAGTTTCTCTCAGGACTGGTTGAATGCACACTAGGGTTCCAGAATTCTGGAGACACAGTCATGGTTAAAGAAAGGATAACTGAAAAACAATCGAGATCATGGGACATTGGAGAAAGTATTCCTGGATGAAGAAATGTGCACAGACTATTGAGAAACCCCTTCTAGCCATAGAAAGATATAGAAGAACTATTTACAAATGTAGAACACACTTAACTGGTAGCTCCAAAGAGATATTTCAGATCTCCTCAATGTTGCTCTTCATACTTCTTGTCCTTGTAGTTTATGCTGGAATCTTACTGGCAAAGAGCTGTCTTTATCAGAGTTTTGGTATCCTGCTGTGAGGACCTATCCATTTCTTTCCTCTTTACCACTTTAAGTTCCTTTACTCCTTTCCCAGAGCTCTCTGGTCTCACCTGGGGTAGGCCTGGGATTCATAGCCTGCATTAGAAAGTCGTTCTTGATGATGATGGAGACACACAACAACAGAAACATCCTAATGACAATGCCTTCTGTCCCTCACCAGATGCAGCACTGGTAATGGCTGAGTGGGTGAGCACCCATGCATGAGGCATCACTTTGCCTCCTGGGTCAACATGCAGTTGCCAAGTGGGAGAATAACCACACACCCACTGGCCTGAAACCGTTGTATCAGATGTGGTGTTTCATGAATTAGAAGTTCACTTCCCCAGAAATGAAACTGTACCAAACTAAGTCTCCAAATAACATTCCTTCGACCTGGTACCTCACTAGAGTTTATGAAAAAAAGCCTGATACTCCAGATCGAGTCCCAGGAAGATGAGCCTGAGAATTCAGACAAGAGATTGGGGGCAGGGGGGATTTTTTCACACCTTTCACCAGACTGAGTGCTCTTTGGGTAGCTGAGCTCCTTTACACAGAGTTCTTGGTTTGCCTTTGCAAACTCACCAAACGACACAACTCTCCAATGCCAAAATTTCTCGCCTTTTTCTGACTCAAGATTCACAAAAAAAAAAAAAACAACCACAACTGTTTCCAAGGTCTTTTGGACTTGATATTTAAAATAGGCTTTTCCAATGGAGGATAGTAACTTTTGTTTGAGCTAACAAATTCCTTGTCAGCGATGAGGGAACAGGCCCAGAATATTGTGGAGTGTTCCTCCGGGCTGGAGACCTGGAATTTGTGACAGAGTACGAAGGCTTCCATTTGGCATCCTAATAGGTATTCATATTCTTTATTTACTCGGGACCTGCAATACTGTGATTAAGTATGACATGCTTCTTCCCTTTGCCATTTATCTCGAAATCTGTATCTTGCTATAGCCCAGCTCTTTAGAGGTCTTGACTTGCTGAACCTACCTAGCTCCTAGTTTCCTCTGATGTGGTACAACTATTGTTTTGGCATCTTCAAATTTTCCATATGCTTATGCTAAGGTTCTTAATATTTCTTCCTTTTCCCAGCTCTCTAGAGGTCTTGATCATTATCTTCCTGTCTGGTTCCTGACTTCTCCCTGATTTGGTCCATAAGTAGAATAAAGCTGTGGTTGGGGAGGGACAGGCCTATATCTCTGGTTCCACTGTCTTTCCATGTTTGCAAACTGAAATTAGCAAGCTACAATAAGCTACAAAGTCCAAGTCTTCTTTCTCCTGCTTCTACAAAAGCTCTTTAAGTAACAAAAAGAATATGTTTAAATCCTTGCTTGTAAGCTGGCTGCTTCTCTTCTCTTCTCTTGCAGGATGGGTGGGTCTCTGAAAACTTCACAGCTGGGGCCTGACATAGTAGTCCACAGCTGAAGGTCCCACTTCACATCAGAAGGTCCATTCAGTTATCCACAACTGAAGGCCCCACTTCATAGCAGAAGGCTCCACTTCACAGCAGAAGGTCCCTTCGTGGTCACCAAATAAGACAACGCAAAAGAGGTCCACAGCTAAACATTCCACCAGAGTAGCCAAACATGTTAATGTGAAAGTGGATTTTCCTGTGCTTGAGGGTTCTTGAGAATTGAATGAAAGATTAGCATACAAAACTACAAAACTCAGATGAAGAAAAGTTCATTTGTACAGATGGTTCCAGGTACTACCCCAGATGTCTACGCTTCTCTATTACCCATGAATGATGTCCTGGTCCTGTCTTCAAGATTGTCCAATTGAACATACAACTTCCCTGCCTTGTTTCACATAGTCTACTCCACTCATGAATGATAGCCAGATCCCGTTCCTGCGCTGCTCTCTCTATCCCATGCATACTTTCCCAGCCTCCTGTGCACTGCTTGTATTCTGGGCCTCTGAGCCCAACCTGTCCTGTGCTATCCTAGGTATCCAAGCCCTGCCTGAACCCGGGGCCTCCAAGTGCAACCTGAGACTGTATCTTCCCTTGCCAGACCTTGAGTGCTCTACCTACTCTGGGCCCCATATCTGAGCACACTGCCCTACCTGATCTTGAGGAAGGGGGGGAATCCTACAAGAGAAGAGAGGAGGAGAGAGGAGAGAGAAGAGAAGAGAGAGGAGAGAGGAGAGGAGAGAGGAGAGAGGAGAGAGGAGAGAGGGGAGAGAGGAGAGGGGAGAAGGGGAGAGGAAAGAAGAGAGAGGAGAGAGGAGAGAGAAGAGAGGAGAGAGTAGAGAAAGGGCAGAGGAGAGACAGGTGAGAGAGAAGAGAGGAGAGAGGGGAGAGGAGAGGGGGAGAGGGGAGAGGAGAGAAAAGAGAGGGGAGAGGAGAGGAGAGAGGAGAGAGGGAGAGAGGAGAGGGGAGAAGGGGAGAGGAAAGAAGAGAGAGGAGAGAGAGGAGAGAGAAGAGAGGAGAGAGTAGAGAAAGGGCAGAGGAGAGACAGGTGAGAGAGAAGAGAGGAGAGAGGGGAGAGGAGAGGGGGAGAGGGGAGAGGAGAGAAGAGAGAGGGGAGAGGAGAGGGAGGCGGAGAGGGGAGAGGGAGGGGAGAGAGGGGAGAGGGGAGGAAAAGAGGGGAGAGGGAAGAAAGGAGAGTGGAGAGAGGAGAGAGAAGAGAGGGGAGAGGGGAGAGGGGAGATGGGAGAGAGAAGAAAGGGGAAAGAGAGGAGAGAATAGAGAGGAGAGAGGAGAGAGGAGAGGGGAGAGAGGAGAGAGGAGAGGAGCGAGAGGAGAGAGTGACCCTGCTTTCTCCACCTAGCTCCAGCTGTATCAAATCCATCTGGACCTGGACTTTTGTTTTGGGGAAAACTTACCCAAAACAAAAATTGAAATTACCATTTCAATTTCCTCAATAGTGATAGTCCTGTTCAAATATTTCCAAGTCTTCTTGGTTCAGCTTTGGGAGATTATAGGAATCCAGGAATTCATCTATCTCATTTATCAATCTCTTTTCAAAGGACCAGCTCTTGGTTTCATTGATTTTTTTTTTGATTTTTTAAATTCCAGCTTGTTGGATGACAGGGAGCTTTGCTGTTTAATCTATTGAATCTGTTTACTCACAGTTTAATCTATTTACTCTCAGCTTAATCTATTTACATGTTCTTAAGCCAGGGTTCATGCTAATAAGATCTCTCTTCTATGTAAACACTGATGAATGACATGGTAGTTACAGAAGTCACCTTGACTCTGAATGAGTAACTTCTGAATTATTACATATATATGTATATACTATGACTTCTATGTTATCTAGATTGGGCACAGCTCCTCTTTATACCTACTGGGACAGTAGAATTTACCAGGAGACTACCACCCTGGCTACATTAAGACTATTGTTTAAGATTTTAGGAAGGATCATACTAGTTTGCCCTCAAGCAGGTGAGTATGACCCTTTTAGTATACAGAGAACAAAATATTCAGACTCACCCTAGTACAAATAGTAAGAATGATCTTGTGGGTACCATCTAGACTACATGAAGCCCATGAAATTCAGTTGTATTACTTTATACCACCCCCTCTCTCTCTCCAGTGTTTTGACATGAGATAATCTCGGAAGAAGGGATTAGTCCTTGGCATAATCATTTGTTTAGACCTGTGATAGGGTGTAGCGCCTCCTACTATACCATTCTACTCTCTAGACGCTGTTTAGTTGATCTTTGTTGACAGGACCTTCCCTGAAGTTAGTATTGCTTTTGTGTATATAAGGGGACTGACTTGAGGTACTGCATCCACTTTGGTGGGACTCTCTCTGGTGGGATCCTCTTCGGTGGGAGACTTGGGCTCTTGTGCTTGGTCTAAGTTCTGACCAGAGCTAGAGGTTGTCCATTATATTGGTGCGGTGGTAGAGCTTGTTCTGCTATTAGAAGCCTTTGGAACTGCACCTGTCTCGTGAGTTTTCATCTGTTCCTTGGTGGCCTTGGAGGTAGAAGAGAACTTCTGTCCTGATACTGTTGGGAACCCCAGGTGCTCCCCAACACAGCTCATTGTTTTCTGCTCTAAGTTTTATTACCTACCTCCTGACTGAGTTGGGCTACATTTGTTAGTCATTTCCTAAAATTTAAGTTGTGAAGTCAAATTACTTATGTGGATCCTTTCTTCCTTTCTGGTGAATGCTTGCAGTGCTATAAACTTTCCTCTAAACATTGCTTTAGTTACATTACACAATTCTAGTAGCTCATGTCCTCATTCTCATTTGTTTCTAGGTATCTTTGAGTTCTTTGTTTTCCCTATATAACCCACTGGTTATTCAGCAGCGAGCTGTTTAATTTTCAAGTGTTTGATTTCATTCTCAGTTTGTGTCTGATTAACTTTTATTTTCAGTGTATTATGGCCTGAAATAATAGTTATATATTTTCTATCTTCTTGATTTTATTGAGGTATATTTTGTGGCCAGCATGTGGTATATCTTGGAGAATGTTCCATGTGCACTGGAGAAATATGTGTATTCACCTTTTGGAGATGGATATCTCTGTACATATCTACTAGTATATAGCATATATATATATATACTATATAGTATATATATATATACACACTATATCTATCTGTATATATCTACTAGTATTCTTTCAGACCATAATTTTGTTGATCCCTCATTGGGTGCATGTATGCATGTATGTTTAGGAGTATAATATCTTCCAGTTAGAAATATCCCTTGATTATTAAAAATGGCTTTCACTTCCCTTTTTAACCTTTTTTAAACCTGAAATCCATGTTGTCAAACACTACCCTCACCTTTTGGAGTTGTTTGCTGGGAGAATTGTTTTCCTGCCTTTGACTTTGAGTCTGTATTTGTTCTGACTGTTCAAATGCATTTCCTATAGACATGAGAATGTTGGATTCAGTTTTTAATCAATATTGCCATTCTGTATCACTGTCACTGTCTTCCCGTTCATCATCGATTTGCCTCGAGCGGGCCCCAGTAACATCTCCATATGTCCTATCTCATGCTAGTAGAGCCCAAGGCATCTGCTTGCTCCAGGAACATAAAGAGCCTCAATCCATTCCAGAATGAGGTCTATAATTGTTACTGGTATTTGGCATATACATCAAATACAACACGGGTAGATTGCCAGGCTCTGCCGTGCAGGTAGCATACTCTTGTAGGCATCTCTAAGTCCAGCATTGATTGACGAACCGCGCGCCGCAAGCGGCTGTGCGAACCGGGCGCTGATAGGCTGGTCTGCTGGGTGGAGGTCTGACGAGAGAGAAGTCGGATGTGGAAAATGGAGGCCCTCATGGAATGGGGGTCGTCTGGCTTGTTGTGAGGCTCTGCTGGGATGGTGGGCCAAGGCTAGAACCCACCATCCCTCCCGGGCACCTCGTGAGCGGCTGGTCACAGGGAGAGCCAGTAGCAGCTCTGCATTGCCATTCTATGGTTCTAAATTGGTGCATTCAGACAATTGATATTGAGTCAGATTGTTGTCATGGATTTTGTATCATCTTTGTGCCAACATCATAAGTTTGTTTTGTTTGTGGTGGTATTGTTTGTCTTGTCTCACTGTAGCCCCTTTTGTCCTTTTAAAGTTGGTTTGAGTCTCTGATTGTTCCTGAGCCATTGTTTATCCAAGAAGTTCTGTATACCACCACTATCTTCAGTCAGGCTAGAGGGTTTTGTCTGATAAGTCTGCGTAAATCTGAGGTATGCTCCTTTGTATGTAATTTCCTTCTTTGATCTTGTTGCTTGCAGTATTGTCTCTCTATCTATGGTATTCATCATTCTGATAAGGAGATATATGGAGTCTTATTATTAGGATCTCTCTAAGCTGGTACCCTTACATATTCTTAAATCTGGATGCCTGCCTCCTTCAGCTGTGGGAACTTTTTAGCAATAATGTCTTTAACCGTTAGTACCTCTTTGGGGTTATTTCCCTGACTCTGGGTTTCACATTATTCTTTTGTTGTTCCTCTTGAATTCATCCCACAGTTCACTTGCCTGCCCTCTAGCTTTGTTGGGTCTTTTTCCATCTTTTGCTGTTGTCTGAGCTGCTTTCTGCAGCTCATCTTTAAGCTCACTGATTCTGTCTTTGGCTGTTATTTTACTGTTAATGTTGATGGCAACCATTGAGTTTTTTAATTTCACCTACTGATTTTTTTTTAACTAAGGATACTTATGTTTGTAGTTTTCTTATAGTCTCATTTCATATTTTATTTTCTGTCTAGTCCACTGTTTCTTTTCATAGCCACCTGCATTTTACTGGATATCTCTTCCATTTTCTCTAAGTTTATTAAACATCCTCACTATATTGTTTATATATCTTCACTTATATTGGAGTGCTATGGAAGAGCTTTTGTACTATTAAAAGCCTTTTTGGAACTGCACGGACTCGTGAGTTTTCATCTGTTTCCCCAGCGTCCTCGGAGGTAGAACAGAACTTCTGTCCTGACACTGTCAGGGAACACGGCAGCGTTCCCCCGACAAAGCTAAACTAGCATCTGATGCTGAGAAAGAATCAGTAATGATGTTTGGACGGAAGCTGATGTTTCATCAGCTCCTGTTAACTACCCCTGTTCCTGGGCAAACCTTAATGGGGGTAGATCCTGGCTATAAACACGGGTGCAAAATAGCTATAATTTCTCCTACAACCCTGGCCCACCACCCCAGCAGAGCCTCGCAACAAGCCACAAGACCCCCACTCCATGAGGGCCTCCATTTTCCACAGCCGGACTTCCCCCTCATCAGAACTCCACCCAGAAGACCAGCCTATCACAGCCTGGCTTGGGCAGCCGCTTGCGGCCGCGCGGTTCATCAATAAATGCTGGATTTAGAGATGAGTACAAGAGTGTGCTACCCACACGGCAGAGCCTGGCAAGCTACCCATGTTGTATTTGATATGCCAAATACCAGTAACAATTATAGACCTCATTCCCATGACCTGATGGAATGGTTTGAGGCTCTTTGTGTTCCTGGTGCAAGCAGCTGCCCTTGGGCTCTACTTGCATGAGACAGGACATATGGAGATGTTACTGGTGCCCGCTAGAGCAAATCGATGATGAGCGGGAAGACAGTGATACAGTGAAACATCTTTACTATCTATTTCATCTCTGAATTCTTTATCAGGGAGATCATATATGTGAGTATTCCTTATTGAGGCGTTTGAGCTCTTCTTCCACTTTTCATGGTGGGGATTTGCACTGTTTCCCATGGTGCAGTGGTAACCTGGAGGTGCACTAACAGCGTCCCTCTCTCTCTGCCAGACAGGACTCCAGGGGAGCTCAGTAGGAGGTAGTCTCCTTTCCCTCTCTTTCAAGGATATTATTTTCCTCTATAGTGCTCCTGTGTGACTTGTGTGGGACCTCTAGCACTGCTTCATGGCATGTGTTCTTGGCCTACTGTTGTTATTGTTGCTTTTAGATTGGGTTTGTATGGATTCTTGTACTCACCATTATTTGGGACATATGCTGATCAGAATAGGCTAATGTGGTTGGGATAGCCAGACTGCCCTCTTCAGAGTTCATATAACAGGCCATGATGTGGGTCCAATGCAATATGTAAAGTGAGATTAATAGCTGCATGGGTGCCACAGCCCAGGAAGCCACATCCCCCACCACTGTGGCTCTATCTGGAGGGGTGGAGGAGCTGACATTGGCACAGATTCTGAGGTCACAATTCAAGTTGCATTGCTGGCTTCCAGATTTCTAAAAACTCAGATGACCTCTCTCACCTAGACTTGTGGTTTCAGAGGGACCTCTCTGTTTGCTGTTTCTTCACGCAGCACCACACAGGAAGCCACACCTCCTACTTTTTACTTCTTAATATTTAATTTTGGATATTGTCCTGGGACTACGCCTTGCTCTTTGCTCAAGAGTGACCTCTGGCAGTGCTCAGGGAATTGATCCAGAGTCAGTAGAAGTGGCCAGAGTCAGTAGAAGTGGCCATACGCAAGGCAAGTGACTTCCTCTTGCATAATTCTCAGACCCCTCTATTGCCCTTTTTTGAATTCTCTCTCTTTACCTGCCATTTCTTTCTGAGGAAGTTTGCTAAAAGTCTCTGCCTGCTACACTGAATCTGGAATCTGACACATCTGCTTTCAAGGTCTCTTGGCAGCGTGGTGAGAACACTGAACTCTACTCTAAGCTTTCCTTTTAAGTATGGTCTCTACATTTTCTTATCTTTTCTGACTTTCTTCACCTCATACTAACTTAGACTGACCAACCTCAGTAGCAAATAAAGTGAGTGCATTTCTATTACCACAATTACGATCCTGCTCACTTTCGCAACAAGTGCTTTATGGTTTTGTTTTGCTTTGTTTAGCACAGTACTTTCCAAAGTTATTCATAACAGAGTTTTAGGCATGCATTATTCCAACACCAGTCCCACCACCACTTCTCTCCACCACGGTCCCCTGGTTTTCTCATAAGTTTGGTTATTGTAATTTGGGCCCTTTCTGAAGGACAATAAGAGGTGTTCCTGTGAATGAGGAGAGGCAGCGATAATCAAGTTAATGCAAGTGGCCATTTAAAATCTCACCAACATGAGAGAGAAACAGTCAGATAATGGGATGTCTAAGAGGCAGCAAAATGAATGCTTAAAAGGGGAAGCTACAGATGAGGTAAGTTCCTCTTCAACCCTGACAGACAGAATACTCTGTGCCTGATGGACAGCAGTGCCTGGACAGACAGCAAGAAAAGTAGCATGTGGCCAGAGAATGAATAAAACCAAAGGGACAGTAAGCTGCAAGTAACAGCAGGGAGAGACAAACCACAAGTCATTAGTGACAGACCAACAGACCACTGAGAGTATGGAGGGATGAGCCAGAGAGAGAAGTGTACTTGGGAATCAACAGAAAACCATCATGAGACATAGGCATAGGGCATTGGTGGCGAATGTTTTTTCCAATTCTGTTAGCTGTCTTTTAGTTTTAGCCCATGTTTCTTTGACCATGCAGAAGTTCATTACTTAATGTAGACCCACTTGCATTTTTTTTTTAATTTTTCTGCCTTTGCCAGTACTATCAGATTATTAAAGGCACCTTTGAGGTCTTCATCTTCAAGTGTTCTGCCTATATTTTCCTCAATGTGCTTTATAGTTTCTGATTAGATCTTGAGCTCTTTAATCCATTTGAATTGACTTTTGTATGAGGTATAAGACATGGATCCAGCTTTTAGTTTTATATACATAGTTATCTAATTTTCCCAGCACCATTTTCAATATTCTTTAAGTGTTCAGGAAAGGGATTGCTGGAGAATTGATTTATCTCTTTCTCTCTCTTTCTCTCTTTTGGTTTGGGGGCCACATGAGGTAATTACTTAGAGGTAACTTGCTCTGTACTTAGGAATTGCTCTTGGTGGTGCTTGGGGACCACCTCTTGGTGGTGCACATGGGATTCTGGGATACATGGGATACATGGGTATCCCATGATACATGGGAACACAGATTGGCTGTGTTCAAGGCAAGTGCCCTACCTACACTTCTATCTCTCAAGCACCAAGAAATTATTTCTAAGAATGGCCTATCACCTTCCCTGTTCCAGATATAAAATGAGAAGAGGAATTATCACAAATTAGCTTTACACTGCTTAGTACCTAGTTTCATCTAAAACATGTGAAATTACTGTGAACTATTTACATATGCTTATAGTTGTTTTTAGTTAATGCTATATAAAATAATGTATAAAACATAATAATATAAAAACTGTTACTTAAAGATTACAATCTTTTAGCTGGTAGCAAGTCTCAAATTATGTACACATTTTACAGTTCAAACATATCATTGGGGGGCCAGTGTGACAGTACAGCGGGTAGGGCATTTGCCTTGCATGCAGCCAACCCTGGTTCCATCCTCAGCATCCAATACAGTCCCCGAGCACCGCCAGGAGTAATTCCTGAGTGCAGAGCCAGGAGTAACCCCTGAGCATTGCTGGGTGCGCCAAAAAAAAAAAAAAAAAAGAAAAGGAAAGGAAAAAGAAAAAAAAACATATCATTGATTGTTTTTTAAAAATATCTGCTTTGCACTCTGGAATTAATCTTGGCAGTGCACGATGGAACATATGGGATGCTGGGAATAGAACCCAGGTAGGCTGTGTGCAAGACAAACACCTTACCCGCTGTGCTATTGTTCCGGCCCCTGAATTAACATACTGATTGAGTTTTAGGGCCACAACTGGCAGTACTGAAGGCTACTTATTTTTGTGTGAGACCCCTATGGGTCTCTCCTGAAGCTTCCCAAGCCCTAGCCTAATGTGTCTATCTCACTCCCACTCTAGTTCCCTTCATATAGTGGCAAATTCCATGATTTTGTCTTTTCTAATAGCTAAGTGGTCTAACTACTGTGTAGGTATATGACAGTATTTTCTCTAGTCATTTGTTTTTCAACACTCAGTTTATTCCAGGGTTTTGACCTGTGAATAGTTGTATGTATAAATAATTGTACTACTATTCATAGTAGTACAATTAACACAGCAATGTGTTTCCTAAAAGTACTGTTTTAGGGTTCTGGGACAGATGCAAACAAGAGGAATTGCTTACACCTGTCCTGTGGTATAGTGTTATAATTTATCTACTTGACATGCTTGCTCAAGTATCCTTTCTATGTATATAAACAAAACATTTATTGAGTGGTACACTGAATTTGAGAGATATAATTCTTCACATGTAATATTTTATTCATTGGTAAGTAACATTGAAACTAGTGCTGATTTTACGTTTGCTGTCACTAATTGCAGAGGAGCTGGGGAAATTTAAAACAATTGTGACAAATAGGGTTTATACTCTGCATATTAATAAAAATATATACTCTATCATCTTCCAAAGGAAAAGCTGATTCTTAATTGAATGAAATGGTACTTGCTAAAATATCTATTTTAGCTTCAAAAGTTGAGAAGCTGACAGCCTCTGCTGACAGAATAACTTGTAATTCAATCCACGAGACTGACTGCATATCAAAATACAGTGTCTAATTAGAGCTTTCAGACAGCTGACAAAAGTGGAAATGCTGGGGGTGGAGTGGGAAAACAGAGTAAAGAGGTTCCGCTTACTGACCTAGTTTTTTGACTACTCGTTTCAGGACAGTAGTGACTGTTTTAGGGACATGGTTAGTAAAATCTTCAGGGTTTATTTTGTAGGCCTCTAGGAAAAACATGACTATACAGAGAAGAAGAAAAATATTTAACAGAGGCAAGTATCTTATTTTAAAGTAATTTTTGGATATTAACATAAAGTAAAAGCAATCTTTGTCTCTAATTGATTCTATAATAATAAGTATCAATTAAGATTTCAAAGTACAGGCAAAGGCAACCTGAGATTTACCTAGTATGCGACCTTCAATAACTTGTTGGGAGTGACTCAGAGTGCTTTCATATGAGGGCCAAGAAGTAGAGGTTTCTGTAAAAGGAAAAGAAAATAGTAACACGGACATTTCTTTTCATGATTCCGAATGGTTTTGAGTGCTTTGGAGTAGTTAAAGGAATATTACAGAATAATTTGACAAATCACTTTAAAAATCTAAAGAGCTGTAACAACTGTTTGTGGAGTTAGGGAGAGAATAATTATATGATATATCATATTGAGTTCTTCAGAAAGTATCTTTTAACAATTCAGCCACATATATCAAAAAATATTAAGATATTCTTGAGGCCTAGAGGTGAATTGGTTTCAGATGCTTGCTGGCAAGCAAAAAGATGTGTATTCAAAACCAATAACAACAACACATAGAGATGATCAGATAAGGAATTGTGATTCCTGCTAAGAAAGTGTACAGAAGGGATTGGAAAGACAGTACAGTGGGTAGTGTGCTTGATTTGCACACAAAAAGTCCCGGATAATTCCCTAAACCAGACAAAAGTAAAGTGATTCCTGAACAGTTCCCCGAAGCCTGACAAAAGTGATTGCTGAATACAGACTCAGAAGTAAGCACTGTGTGTAGCCCAAAACCGAAACTAAACAAAAATTATCTAGAAGGCATTTTTTTTCTTTTTAAAAATTTTTTTTTTATTAAATATTTTATTATGCCACCGTGAGATATACAGTAACAACGTTGTTCATATTTAGAGGTTTTGGTCACATAGTGTTCCAGCACCCGCCCTCCACCAGTGCCCATTTCCCACCACCAATGTCCCCAATTCCCTCCCCCTCCCATAGCCTGCCTAAATGGCAGGTTCTTTATCTCTTTTCTCTCTTCCTCTCTTTTTTTTCTTCTCTTACACATTGTTGGTTGCACTACATACACTTAGAGGCCATCATGTGCATTTTTTTTGCATTAAATAATGCCTCAGTTCTAGGTTGGTATTAGCCCTTTCTACATTTATTCACACATGTTCCCTTCTCTTTTCTTACCTAACCTCTGACTCCCAGAGGTTTGCGGTAATTCCACTTTTGGTAAGACCTCCTGATCCACATTTCGCCTGACATTGGATTTTGGTGTCATAATATGTATATATATATATATATATATATATATATATACATATTATATATGTCATATTATATATATACATATAATATATACATATTATATATTTATTTGCATGACATATAAATATGTCATGCAAATAAATGCAGTCATTCTATATCTCTCTCTTTCCTTCTGACTAATTTTACTCAACATGATCCTTTCCAGAGACAGACATGGGGCAGAGCTGCTACTGGCTCTCACTGTGCCCAACTGCTCATGAGGCACCTGGAGGGATGGCAGGTTCCAGATGGCCACATTCTTGATGTGGGATGTGGAGCGTACTGATGTGGCTCACCAGGCAACACATTTTTCTCCCTTGCTTACACTCAAATGAGGATAGGATAGCAGAGATTCTCAGTCATGCATAGGTGGCCAAGACCAAAAATTAGGAAGGCAATGGATATAGGGACCTGCTTGGATAAGTCTGAAAGAGACCCAGTCACAGAGCAGCATTGAGGGTACACAGGTGGCAGGGTTCCTGATATGTATGTAAAGCAGCGGGCCAGTAATAGGTTGTAATGAACTTACTGTGGAAAATAAAGATATCTTTCCTTAAAGAATGAAAAGGAGAGCAGATAACATTACATAGAATGATAGATTTTCTATCCTTCCTGTTATTTTTCCAGTAGCTGGGATTTTAAATTAGACCACCTCTTCAACCAAAGAGCAAACCAAGAGATAGCTAATTGCTGTTGAAAGCAAAATTGCTAATATCAAAAGTCCTCCTGGTCCAGGTGATCTTACCAAAAGTGGAAATTACCACAAGCGCGTGGGAGTCAGGAGGTTTGGTTAGATAGAGAAGGGAACATGTGTGAATAAATGTCTAAAGGTCTGATACCAACATAGAACTGAGCATTAAATACAGACAAAAAATGCAAATGATGGCTTCTAAGTGTACGTAGTGCAACCCACAATGTGTGGGAGAAGGAGGAGAGAGAGAGGGAGAGAGAGAGGAGATAAAGAACCTGCCATTTAGGCAGGACGTGGGAGGGGGAGGGAATTGGGGACATGGGTGGTGGTTGAGGGGCACTGGTGGAGGGCGGGTGCTGGAACACTGTGTGACCGAAACCCCCAAGCATGAACAACGTTGTAATTGTATATCTCACGGTGGTATAATAAAATGTTAAAAAAAAGTCCTCCTGGTCCTTGATTCTACTGTATTTGGATAATATTCACATACTATGTTGTTTCTTTTTATATTCCACAAAAGAATGAAGTCATTCTGTTCATCCTTCCCTCTCTCTGACTGATTTCGTTTACCTGATACTCTCCGTGTCCATACATGAATAAGCACAGTTCATAACTTAATTTTTTCCTAACAGCTGAATAGTTTTCCATTCGGTAGATACACCATAATTTCTTTATCCAGCCATCTGTTCTGTGGCACTCAGGTTGTTTCCAGCCTCTGGCTATTGTGAATATTGTTGCAGTGAACAAAGAGTGCTGATGAATTTACCGCAATTTTTTTTTTTGGCTATAAGGGTATATTCCCAGAAAAGGTATTGCTGGGTCATATGGACGTGCAATTTTGAGGAACGCTCAAGCTGTTTTTCAGAAAGGCTAGACCAATTAACATTCTACCATCAGCTAACGAGTGTCCCTTTCTCTCTGCATACACACGAACACTATTTGTTCTGTTTGACATGTGCCAGTCTCTGTTGCATGTAGATAAACTATTAAGTAACCTTGACTGATAGAATAAAATTTATTTTAGGAGTACAGTTTGACACTCCTTGTGTTTGCTCCCTTCCATAGAACCAATATCCCTGCACCGCTTCCACCCTTTGAACCTTCCCGCTTGCTCTGTGGTAAATTCAGTTCTGCAGAGGAGAGCTAATTTTGGGGAAAAAATTAATTATAATACCATGAAATATACTATTACAAAGATGTTCATGTTTGGGTTTCAGTCAAACAGTGTTCCAGCACCAATCCCTCCACCAGTGCCCATTTCCCACTACCAATGTCCCCTGATTCCCTCCCCCTCTCCCAGCCTGCCTCTATGTTAGGTAGTTTGCCTCTCTCTCTCTCTCTCTCTCTCAGAGCTATTTTTATAAGTGAGTTTTTCAATTACATTTGGTTCATGACATGTTTTTCTCCATTAAAGCTTGCTAAACAGTTAAACAATTGTGAGAACTCAATTGCAGAATTTAAAAGAGGTATTTGGTGAGTGAAAATATCAGGACTTCCTCCTCGTCAGAACTCCACTGAGCAGACCAGCCTATCACAGCCTGGTTCATCAATAAATGCTGGATTTTGAGATGACTACAAGAGTATACTACCTGCACGGCAGAGCCTGGCAAGCTACCCGTGTTGTATTTGATATGCCAGATACCAGTAACAATTATAGACCTCATTCCCATGACCTGATGGAATGGATTGAGGCTCTTTATGTTCCTGGAGCAAGCAGGTTCCCTTGGGCTCTACCTGCATGAGACAGGTCATATGGAGATGTTACTGGTGCCCGCCGAGCAAATTGACGATGAACGGGAAGACAGTGATACAGTGACAGTGAAAATATCTTAAGTTTACAAGTTAGTTTAGAACAATTCTGGGTTCTGTGTTGGTATGTGTGTATGTGTGTGTGCACGCCCACATGTGTGTGTGTGTGTGTGTGTGTGCTGCGTGTATGCTATTGTTTTTCTTGATTCGGTGCCACACCCTGCTGTGCTGAGGAGTTACTCCTCTCTCTGAGCTCAGGGATCTCTCCTAGAGCATATCTGAGAACTCTGTGTGGTGCTGGGGATCTCATTCAGCTGGCAGCTTGCAAGGCTAGAGCCCTGCCTGCTGAACTATTGCTCTAGCCCCAATTTTTATGTTGAACTACTTACTCCTAGCTCTACTCCTTCACATGAACGAGTTCCTATTTGTGTAAAAGGAAGTGTGATTCCTGTGAAAGAAAACCTGGTTTCTGTTCCTGCTTTTGCTCATCTCTCTATCACTCTGGCAGGGGATGCTTGATTCCCGTTGCCGCTTTTGTCCATCTTAGTATCACCCTACCATGTCTGTGTACTCTATCACCTTGTCATGTGTAACTCTGCCTGCTCGCTGCCCCTTTGCAGATTCCCAGGACACCCATTCATCAACCTTGGGTGGCACTGTATAAATATGGGTGGCACTGTTTATAAATATAACTCGAACCTTGGGCTGAGGAGCTCAGCTTTTTGAGTTGATGGGTCAGTGGTGGTGCTAAATATATTCAGTCTGTTCCTCTGAGCATGTGTCTTTGTTTCTTCTTTTTGTCAAGTTGTTCTACAACATCTCAAATACCACTTGGATAGAAACTGGGACAAATATCTTATTACATTCTTATGTCTTTTGGAACTCCTATGCAGTACCTGTTATGGTGAAAGTGAAGTTTTTGTTGTTGTTTTATGGGTCACTCCCAGCAATGTTAGGAGTTACTTTTGGCTCTACACTCAGGAATTACTCCTGGTGCTGCTTGGAGGACCATATGGGTTGTACCTGGGGATCGTACCAGGGTTGGTTGTGTGCAAGGCAAATAAATACCTTACCCACTGGACTATCACTCCGGCCCCCAAAAAGTGAGGGTATTATGGTTACCTTAATGATCCCTTTACCTACCTAAAATGTAGCAGTCATATATCCTTGTATCACTTGTCTTCCCATTGGTCGAGGGTATACGAGTAGCTGCACTCCCCTGCTAGGACCTCCAAACAAGCTCTCAAGTCAAAATATACAATGAAATAGATATTTGGAGGGTGAGGAAAAAGCAAGATATAAAACGGAGCCCACAGCCAGGTAATCTCCTTTTTCATTCACTGAAAAAGGAGCAGTGACCAGACATTGGACAGGACAGCAGCAGTCCTTACTCAGTGGACCCTGGCCTAAAACTAAGAAGCAGATGCCTCCAAAATATTTGAATACAAGGAAAGTCACTTGCCATATGCTATTTACTATATATTTTTTGTTCTTGCATGTAAGATATTTTAAATTCACTGTCACTGTCTGTCTTCCCGTTCATCATCGATTTGCTCGAGCGGCCACCAGTAACATCTCCATATGTCCTGTCTCATGCTAGTAGAGCCCAAGGGCATCTACTTGCTCCAGAAACATAAAGAGCCTCAAGCCATTACATCAGGTCATGGGAATGAGGTCTGTAAATGTTACTGGTATTTGGGGCCCAAGCGATAGCACAGCGCCGTAAGGCGTTTGCCTTGCAAGCGGCTGACCTGGGTTCGATTCCCTGGCATCCCATATGGTCCCCCAAGCGCCACCAGGAGTAAATCCTGAGTGTAGAGCCAGGAGTAACCCCTGAGCATTGTGGGGTGTGACCCAAAAATCAAAAAAGCAAAAAAATTTCAAATTAAAAAAAGTTTAATCTTAGAAACCATTTGCTGTTTCCTGCTTGCTGTGTGTTGTCTTCTGAGTGGCCAGGTCTAGCAAAGCACAGTTGTATGTTGGGACCTCTTTAGGGTCAGACGAGAGATGAGAATAATAAAAGGAGGAAGCTTCAGACTTTATGGCATCTATAAATGGTAATTTCTGGTAATTGTTCTAATGGTAGTAGAAGTGAGGTGATTCAATTTTCTACAATTCAACTTGAAGTAGCACTTTCCTAAAGGGAAGGACCCTTATTAAACATTGTACGATCACCCCTGACAAGCCTCCCAACTGGGTGTTCAGGCAGAAACATTAGCGGCTACTGGCTTCTAGGTCTTGTGGTATCTTCTATCATCATCCTATTCTTGGAAAAAGTACCCAGAACTTTGTCACCCATTTCTTGTTAGAGGTTTGGGTTCTTAATCTTGTGTCAATTCTCTTACTTGGACTCTTACTTGGATAGCCCAGCGGGTAGGGCATTTGCCTTGCACGCGGCTGGCCCATGCCGGCCAGGGTTTGATCCCCCGGCATCCCATATGGTCCCCTGAGCAACGCCAGGAGTAATTCCTGAGTGCAGAGCCAGGAGTAACCCCTGAGCATCGCCGGTGTGACCCAAAAAAGCAAAAAAAAAAAAAATTATGATTCTAAAGGTCACGTGGAGAGGAGGTAGCAGCTGCTGGCATATCTCCAGGAGAGAGGGAAGCTGAGCCAAGTCCATGTGAACATCTGATCCACCTGGGTTTGAGCTCTGGCAACCTCTGTGGTCCCCCTATCCCCTGAACTGAGCCAAGAGTGCAGAACCAGGAGCAATAACTCCTAAGTGGCGCTGCTGTGACCCAGAAACCAAAATAATTAAAAAAAGAAAATCTGAACCATCTCAGCCAGTTTCCCAGCAGCACCCCTGAAATGGGTGATAGGTTTGTGGATGAAACTTAAGTGCCCCCAAGACACACCACGGTGTGTCCATTGAATACAGTGGAAAGGGCCCCAATCCCATAAATTTAATACTGATGTTTACTCAAGACCTGGCATCTGAAGGGAATTTTAATGCCCACACTCATTTTTCAGTGTCCTGTGCCTGGACATGAATGGCTCAGTTCCTATTGATCTTATACTGACTGTTCCGCATTAAAGCAGCTTCTAGTAACTGTTTCTAATGTATGCAAATAAATGATTGTGGAAATTTGAAAAAAAAGATCTTAGGGCCAGAAAGATAGAACAAAGTTAAGGCATTTATGTTGTATGTGGGCTATGGGTTCAATCCCTGGCAGCATATAACATGGTCCTCCGCCACCTCTGGGAGTAATCTCTAAGCACAGAGCCATTAGCACTCCTGAATGTGGCCCACAACCTCACCCTCCCAAATAAGTCTTTAAAAGCTATGTGCTCCTGTTCCAGTTATGGAACTGCTGGCTGGAGATCACATTGCCTAAAGATTATTCAGTCTGGGGTGCAGGTTCAATCACACCCATCCAAGAACCAGAAATGCTAGGGGTTTCTGGCACTGGCAGAGCTGTGATTTATTATCAAGTCTTCAGCCTTTGTGGTTTAGGTAAAAGGTCTTTGGTTTATGTCCCAGCTCTTTGACCTACTGCTCTGCCTTAGTGACATGTCTCAGCATGAAAGTAGTTTTATGGCCTCTTGAATATTGTAAGAAAGATGTAACCTATACTTTACTGTATGTGTTAAGTTTGAGATTGCTCCCCATGTCCAGAGGATCATTTTTTAAATTTTATTTTATTGTAACACCATGAGTCATACAATTACAAAGATATTCATGATTGCATTTCAGTTGCACAGTGCTGGAGCAACCATCTCTCTGCCAGAGCACATTTCCCACCACCAATGTCCCCAGATTCCCTCTCCCTTCTATAGCAGGCCCTCTTCTTCTTTTCTTCTTCTTCTTCTTCTTTCTTCTTCTTCTTCTTCTTCTTCTTCTTCTTCTTCTTCTTCTTCTTCTTCTTCCTCCTTCTCCTTCTCCTTCTCCTTCTTTCTTCTCCTTCTCCTTCTCCTCCTCCTCCTCCTCTTCTTCTTCTCCTCCCCCTCCTCCTCCTCCTCCTCTTCTTCTCTTTCTTCTTCTCCTCCTCCTCCTCTTCTTCTTCTTCTTCTTCTTCTTCTTCTCCTCCTCCTCCTCCTCTTCTTCTTCTCTTCTTCTTCTCTTCTTCTTCTTCTCCTCCTCCTCCTCTTCTTCTTCTTCTTCTCTTCTTCTTCTTCTTCTTCTCCTCCTCCTTCTCCTCCTCCTCCTCCTCTTCTTCTTCTTCCCATCTTCTTCTTCTTTTCTTCTTCTTCTTCTTCTTCTTCTTCTTCTTCTTCTTCTTTCTTCTTCTTCTTCTTCTCCTCCTCCTCCTCCTTCTCCTCCTCCTCCTCTTCTTCTTCCTCCTCCTCCTCCTTCTTCTTCCTTCTTCCTTCTTCTTCTTCATTCTTCTTCTTTTTCTTCTCCTCCTCCTCTTCCTCTTCTTCTTCCTCTTCTTCCTCTTCCTCCTCCTCTTCCTCCTCCTCTTCCTCCTTCTTCTTCCTCCTCCTCCTCTTCCTCCTTCTTCTTCCTCCTCCTCCTCTTCTTCTTCTTCTTCTTCTTCTTCTTCTTCCTCCTCCTCCTCCTTCCTCCTCCCCCTCCTCATCCTCCTTCTCCTTCTCCTCCTTCTTCTTCTCCTTCTCTTTCTACTACTCCTCCTCCTCTCTCCTCCTCCTCCTCCTCTTCTTCTTCTTCTTCTTCTTTCTTCCTCTTCCTCCTCCTCCTCCTCCTTCTTCTTTTCTTCTTTTCTCTCTCTCTGTCACTCTTCTTTCTCTTCCACATTGTGGCTTGCCCTACGTATATTTAGGGATTATCATATAAATTCTTTGCCTACATTCAATGCGAAGTTCTAGTCTGGTATACTGTTTCCAACAATTAGTAGAAAACTGGTATATATTCCACAAATTAATGCAGTAATTCTATATCTGTCCTTATCCTTCTGACTAATTTCACTCAGCCTGATATTCTCCATGTCCAACCATTTGTAGGTAAATTTCTTGACTTTTTCCTGATAGCTACATAGTATTCCATTGTATAGATGTACCATAGTTTCTTTAACCTGCAGTCTGTTCTTGGGCACTTAGGTTGTTTACAGATTCTGGCTATTGTGACACTGCAATGAATATAGAAGAGCAGATGGTGTTCTGTTGTGTGTTTTCAGGTCTCCAGGGTATATTCCCAGGAGTGGTATTGCTGGGTCAAATGCAAGCTCAATATCTAGTTTTTTGGAAGAATGTCCATATTGTTTTCCAAAAAGGCAGGGCCAGTCAACATTCCACCAACAATGGATGAGGTTCCCTCATAGGATCATTTCTTGACCCTGTAAGCCTTTGTGTCTGAGAACTGTGTCCCCCTGCTGCTCTGTAGTGTTGTGATAGGCCTATCAAAGACCATACCCCTGTGACTCGTCTCCTTGGCATTTCTTGTTCTTTGGCAATATGTATCTAAGATGAACAGTTCTATCTTTCTGCCATCGCCACTGACATGGTGTGTGTATGTGTGTGGGGGGTCAGAAATAAGTGCCAAGCCTATGTGCTGGGGTCAGGGAGGAAGTAGTTTGATGTAGCATTCTATGTCTCCCCACCTCCTACAGGTAGTATTATGAAGTAGCTAAGTCTCCATCTTACACTTTAGGCTTACCTCTGATCCTATGAACGTTTCCCTGTGTTCAAAAAGAATTGCTATGGATTCTGGGCCCTTCCATTTCACTGTTCTGAGAAGAATTAAAATTAACCTCGTACAAGTTCCCCTATTCAATTAGCTGACAGTGAAGAAGTCCCAGCTAAATAAACCCCCAAACACAACTTCCTCATTTAGTTTCCCACCATTGACCAAACCCCTAACATTAAACACCAAACACATGACATTCCTAAAATAATAGTTCCTCAAAAGAGGACAATGAAAAGAACCTCCAAAACTATATAGCTAGAGAATCTGTTTTTGGAAGTTCTCTGTCCTTTTCTGACCAGTATTTTCTAGGAAACTTTTCTGCTCTTACTAAAATGTTTCACTAAATGTAAATTCTTTAACCAACCTTACACCAAATGCTCCTTGGGGTGCAAGATTGAGGTACTCAGATAGGAAGCTCTGGACTTCCTCCACTCCATGGTTTCCCACTGTCCTGATTTGGGCCTCAATGGCCACTATTTGATTCAGTTTCACTAGATTAGTGTAGATTGGAGGCCCATTAGTGACTTAACATAGACAGTGTGACCCAGGAACTGGATATGAACCCTCTGAAGGAGAACATACTGGCATCACCTTCTGCAGGCAGGTGCTGTAATATGATGGCTCAATTTCCCATCGATAACTCACTGTCCTGCCAGGACAGCCTAGGCCTGTAGGATCAGAGCAGCAGGATCTAGGCAATGGCCCAAAATAATTAGCACCTTGAACAGCTCTGCTTCCAGACACTCTTCCATAGCTACTAGAAAAATCTCCATTTTGAGACTAAGGGATGACACAGTTACAAAATTCACTAGTCAAGACACTCAGGTACAAACCAGGATGCTGGAAAATGGTATGGGAACTACTAACTGATGCAAGCCTTAGCTCTCTCAGGCAATCACAATGGAACAATGAACCACTGGATTTGCCCCTTCTTCGCAGATGCTGACTTAGAGCAACTCTGAAAATATAAGTAAGATGCAAGTAGCCTCTTGCATCTTTCTCAAGATGATGCGTAGACAGTCTCCAATGGGGGAGGACTTAGATCCCAAAGCAAGGTACGTAATGCAGGCAAAGGGTAGCAGTGGGGCTTTTTACTCTTTGGAGTAAAGACTCATTTTGCCCTTATTTAAAACTTTCCATTTTACTAAAACAACATGCTTATGCTTATAATTCTCTCAGTGAAGTCTTTTGCAGACTTTCCAATCCCAACAGCTACCACATTGCCTCCTATCAATGAATGTCACCTTTCTCCAGGTCCATATCCCGCATATGTGTTCAGAATAGAAGGTGGTGGCTCAGATAGTAGCCTGGGGAACAGCTGAGGGTTTGGAAGGGTCTGGACTGGTATTCAGTGGGTGAATGGCACATGTATCCACAGCACTCTATTCACAATCTCATCAGCCAGCTAAGAACAGGAAGTTCCCACCATCCACCATGACAAAGGGTGTGATGATGTGTTTGGAGAAAGGCTGGAAGTCGGTAAGGTTAATTCAGTCTTAGCTATGTTCCTCTCTATTATGTGACCAAGATCAATGCTTCTCCCATCTGAATCTCAGAGCCCTTCACTATGAATGGGACACTCAGTCACTGACTTTCAAAGTCCCTGCCTCTCAGCAGTTTGTGAATTTGCTGCTGCCAGGTTTGAATGAACTTAAAAGGGGTTAATAGGAACCATGGTCAGTCTTTTAAATATTTTTATGTACATGTGCGTATCTTTACTGAATCACCATAACTTTGATGTTTCAAATTCTAAAATGCTATAGCAAGTTGAATGTTTTTACGTAAAGAAATTGGAATAATTTATTGCTATTGTAATGGTTTAATAAGATGTGGCTATTTAAACAAAAAAAAATTCAAGAGTGTGAAATTAAAATCCCAGGGGCTGGAGCAATAGTTCAGAGGGTAGGGCTTTTTGCCTTGCATGTGGCCGACCAGTGTTCAATCCCGGCATCCTGCATGGTCCCTGAGCACTGCTAAGAGTAATTCCTGAGTGCAGAGCCAGGAGTAACTCCTGAGCATTGCTGGAAAAAAATTAAAAATCCCATTAAGCCATTTTTAAAAAAAATATGTTAGAGAGAGGAATATGATTTTACAAAAGATTTATAGTGTCTTTATACTTCTAAAATGGAAGTGTTGTTCCATAATATAGATTGTATTATAAATCTTGTCACTTGTCACTTGTCTTCCTATTGTTCATCGATTTGCTTGAGCGGTCACCAGTAACATCTCATAACGTCCTGTCGCATGCTGGTGTAGCCCAAGGACATCTGCTCACTCCAGGAACACGAAGAACTTCAAACCATTCATTCAGGTCATGGGAATGAGGACTTTAATTGTTACTGGGTTTTGGCATATCAAATATGACACGGATAGCTTGCCAGGCTCTGCCGTGTGGGTGGTATACCCTCCGCCCCCTCAAATTCTTACCAGGAGTAATCCCTGAGTGCAAAGTCAGCAGTAAGCCCTGAGCTCTGCTGTATGTGACCTAAAAACAAAACAAAAAATCTTTTTTGGTGGGATAAGGGGAACACACCTGGAGGTGCTCTGGGATTACTCCTGGCTCTGGACTCTACTCATTCCTGGCAGTTCTTTGGTCTTGTTTGCTTTTTGGGTCACACCTGGCGATGCTCAGGGGGTTACTTCTGACTCCACACTCAGAAATTACTCCTGGTGGTGCTCAAGATCCTGGAGAAAGTACCCAGAAGGGTTTGGACTGGGTAAGGTTGGCTGTGGGCAAGACAAACACCTTGCAGTACACTATTGCTCTAGTTCCTCCTGGCTGTTCTTGGGGGTCCATATGGTGGGGGGGAATAAACCGGATTGGCCATGTGCAGGGTAAAGGCTCGATGTTGGCAAAAAGTAGATCTAAGGATATGCGGAAGGAAAGTCTGATTGATACTGCCTGTGAACAGACACCTACATACTGTTATAAATTTTACTTAAAAATTTATGTTTATGAAATTTTTAATTGTATATCTTTTTATTTGTATGGAGATGGGCACTGGTGGAGGGACGGGTGCTGAAACACTGTATGACCAAAACCCAAACATGAACTTTTTAATTGTAAAAAAAAATATGTTTAAAATAATAATTTTGTTTGCTTTTTTGTTTTTCCCATATAAGTTTTGGAGCAGATGATATTACTAGTGAAAATCTACTAAACATAAGAAAATCAACTTCATTGATTCTTTTAAAAAATTAATGTTTGTATGAGAGAACATTTCACATTTTATTGTATGAGTCCAGTATTACCATTGTATCCTCAGACCAAAACTATTAGAAGACATCATACAAAAGAAAACTAGAGGCCTACCCTATATAACTTGTATCACTTGTCTTCCCGTTGTTCATTGATTTGCTCGAGCGGGCGCCAGTAACATCACCATTCATTGGGAATGAGGTCCATTATTGTTACTGTTTTTGGCATATCAAATACACCACAGGTAGCTTTCCAGGCTCTGCTGTGGCTCTAGATTTATCCCAGGGGGCCCAGTCTGCTGTCAGACTAGAAGCATTCTTATCTCCTTCCTTTTCTCCTCCTCAGTGGATAGAGTAATTTGTAACAGGACAGGTCTTCAGGCCCATTGAGTACTGGAAGATTGCAGTGGGGTTCATGAAACGGCCCAGGACGGGGTTTAGGGTTTAGGTTGGGTTTAGGTTTATGGGCTAATCTGGTCTATTTCTATTCTTGCATTGACCATCTGAATTTCTGGAACATGGTTGGTTTTTACTAATTTGACGTAATTTTATGCTGGTAGCAGCTCTGCCCTGTGTGTCAGAGTCTCTGGATCACAGCCTACAACTCCAGAGAGCAGTTCATGGGCTGCACCACTGGACCTCCAGGAAGGGACAGAGGTGGAGAAGAGGAACCCCAGCTCCATCTCCATGGAAGCTCTGTGACTTTAGCCACTAAGACCCATGTACCTAGGCTTGAGATTGGCTTCTCTCTTGGGTGGGGCTCTGATGAGCTGTGTTATCCCTATATAACTATAGACATAAAATTTCTCAAAAAAAGCTATCTGGAGACTGAAGCCAGCAATATATAAAATGGTTTGTACACCACAATCAAGTAGGATTTGTCACAAGAATCCAGGTAGTTTAACAGATAAAATTTACATATAAACACATAAAATTTGTATATAAAATTTACGCCAGGTAAACAGAATAAGGAACTAAAGTTGCACAATTATTTCAATAGAATTAAAGAAATTATTTGGAAATAGTCAACCACCTTTCATATTAAACACACTCAAGTGAAAAAAAGAAAATAATTTTATAGAATTTTATAGAATTCTCTAATTCTATAAAACACACATTTACTTATTATTTCTATGTTTATGAATAAAGTAAGATTTTTCTCTTTTATTTACTACTTCCAATCAACTTTTATAAAGATTTCAAGCATGTAAAATAGTGAAGCAGAAAAAAATAAAAGACATTGAGATTAAAAAGAAGAATGTAACGATTTGCAGACATTATGGTCTTAATTGTGGAAAAATCCTGAAAAAGACACTGCAGACTTATTAACAAACCATTAGTATTAACAAATAAATGAATCTAGCAAGACCAGGATAAATGATAAATGTACAAAAAAATAATTATACTTCTACAATTAGAAATGAACAATGTGAAATAACATTCCACATATAACATCAAACTAATGACAGATTTTAACAAAAGAATTTCAAGTTGTACACTGCAACCTACAAAACATTATACCAAAAGATGGAAGGTTTATTACATGGAAATATAATATGCTTACGCTCATGCTTATGGATTAAAAAAGATTAATAATGAATAGATGACAGTAATTTCCAAATTGATCTATAGATGATTGCTTACAGATAATCCCATTGCTTTCTTCTTTTGCTTAAATTGGCAATTTGGCTCTAAACTTCTTTTTTTTTTTTTTGGCTTTTTTGGGTCTCACCCAGGAATGCTCAGGAGCTACTCCTTGATGTGCACTCAGGAATCACTCATGACGGTGCTTGGGGGACCATATGGGATGCCAGGGATTGAACCTGGGTTAGCCACGTGCAAGGCAAATGCCCTACCCGCTGTACTATTGCTCCGGCCCCAACTATAAACTTATTATAAAAATATAAGAATCCCTGAAACTTATTATAACACTATTATAACCAAGAGTATGTGTCTCTGACATGAATTGAGTTCTAAAATAGTCATTATACATTTGGTAAATTCATTTCTTTAAGTAATTCTGGTGAAATTTGTGTCCATAAAAGTTGTTGTCCTCTTTCCTATGCCATACATAGAAGTTAATTAAAATATATCATGAAACAAATTGGAAAGGGCAAAACAGAAGCATCATTATTAAATATATAGAAAGGATTTTTTAGTGATCTTAGGCAATAAAATTTTAGTTAGGACACCAAAAGTACAAGTGAAAATTAAAATAGATAAATTGGACTTTATCAAAATTTAGAACTCTTGTGCTTCAACGAATAACATTAATGAAATTGAAAGACCACATTCATAATTAGAGAGAATACTTACATGCATAACCAGGGAATGAATCCAGAACGCGTGAAAAATCCAAAACTTTACAAGTCAGCAGTGAAAGACAGAACAATGAAACTTTTGGAAAAGATTTGAATAGGCAGTTCTCCAGTGAAGATATCCAAGTAGCCAAGAGGTGATAAAACAACACTTGGTGTCATTGTGGAAATAAAATATGGCACCAATAATATAAGATACCATTTTTTATCCAATAAGATCACATATATGACATTATCTATATTATTATTACATATGACAATACACAATAGCCATTTAATATCCAATAAGATAACTGAAATAAAATATTCTTAAAATAATAAATTTGAGGGGGCTGAAGCAATAGTAATTGACCAACCTAGGTTCAGTCCCCAGCACCCCTATGATCCCAATCCTGCCAGAAGTAATTACTGAGGGCAGAGTCAAGAGTTAGCCCTGAGCACCAATGGTGTTGCCCAAGGGTCCCCTCCCCCATAATAATAACAACTTGATATAAGATGAAGGAACTGGGGTCTTTGACATTGATAGTAGAGATGTAAAATAGTGAATCTACTTTTGGAAAAATATTTAGCAACTTGTCAAAATGTTAAACATAGAATTATTATAATGGCTTTGAATATCCACTCCTAACTATGCACTTAATAAAAATGAAAGCATATGGTCTCAGAAAATTCAATGTTCTTAACAGCATTCTTCATAATAGCTCCCAAATAAAAACAACCCACAAATTATATCACTAATAATGAATCAAAAAATGTGGTAAAACTCTATGAACATGAATGCTAATGTCTTTTCTGAAGAGTGTTTGGGCCTTTGGGGGAGATGCCAAGAAGTGGAATTTCTGGGAAATATAAGTGCCCATATCATTTTGCAAAGAATAACAAGTTGACATTCTCTTTTGTTTGTTTTTGGTCTACACTGAGCAGCGCTTAGGACTTACTCCTGGCTCTGTGCTGAGGATGATTTCTGATAGGCTAAGGGAACCAAATAAGGTACCAGGGATTGAACCCAATCGATATTCTTCAGTGAATGATGATCTCTTTTCTCTTAGCTAATATTCTGGAATGAATGAGAATCTCATTTCTCCTCGTTCTACCCCAACACTGGTTGTTTTTGTTCTTTGTGATGTGTGCCAATTCCACTGATGTGAGATACTATTTCATCATTTGATTTGCATTTCCCTAATAATAAGTGCTGTATACATTTTGTGGATTGTATTTCTTTTCTTGAGAAAGTTTCTTTTTTTATCTTTCCCCACAAAATTTTGATGGAATTTGTTGTGGGATTTTTTTAAGTTCTACTAATGATTTATATTCCTTGTATATCAACCCTTTGTTGCACGAATGGTGGTGAATATTCTCTTCTATCTCTTGGGTGTCTTTATTTTCTGTTTATTTCTTTTTATAGTGCAGAAGCTCATTAGTTTGATATAGTCTCATTTGCTTGTCTTTACTTCTCTTTGCTTGGCCTATGGCATTGGATCATTGAAGAGACCTCTAAAGCAGTTGTCATGAAGTGTTCCATCTGTTTTTTTTTTAAATGTAATCAATGGATTCAGGTCTTATATCAAGTCTTTAATCCCTTTTTACTTTGAATTTTGTGCATGGTAATATAAAGGGGCTTTAATACATTTTTTTGCATGTAACTGACCAGTTTTACCAACTCCATTTATTGAAGAGAATTTCCTTGGTTCACTTCATACCTTTTGTTCATTCTTTGAGGATTAACTGTCCGTAAGACCAGTATCTACCTGTCTTTGGCTTCTCTACTACATTCCATCAGTCTGAGAGTATAACCTTATTCCAGTACTACACGGTTTTGATTAGCACAGCTTTATGTTGTAGTTTGAAGTTGGAAAAAGGGAAGCCTCTCATTTCTTTCTTTTCTTATTAAATATACTATTGAAAGTTCTTGCCATAGCAATTATGCATGAGAGGGATATTAAGGTCACCCACTTAGGGAAGACAAATGTTAGACTCACTATTTGCAGATCACATAACACTTCACTTAGAAAATCTTAAACAAACCTCACAAAGCTCCTAGAAACAACAGACAAATATAATAAGGTGGTAGGCTACAAAATCAACACGCAGATATCTATGTCTTTTCTATATACAAATAGAAAGAAAGAGGAAAAATTTTAAAATCCCATTCAAAACTGTTCCTCAGAAAATTAAGTACTTGAGAAAAGCTTAAGAAAGGAGGACAAAGCTTTGTATAATTGAAAACTATAAAGCACTCAAGAAAAGAGTATCCCTGAAGAAATGAAAATATATCCCCAGTTTATGTCTTTGAAAGAACATTTTCAAAATGATAATCATACCCAAAGTACTACAAATCTTCAATGTAGTCTCTCTAAAAATACCCAGAACATTGAAAAGATTGCTATGTTATTTATTTGTTTTTGGGCTTATATCCACACCCTCTAGTGCTCAGAGATCACTCCTGGCAGAACTCTGAGGACCATATGAGCTGCTGGGGATCAAATCCAAAAAAGGAACGCGAGTATACTTGTCAGTGCTGAGAAAGCAAGAGCAAACTGTGATATAATATAGTGTCTCCACAGACAGAAGTTTCATGTTCTCAGACCTGGACCCTTTCCCACAGCAGAGCGATGGATGGATGCTGAATAGTCCTCTTCTGGACCAACGTTTCCGGGACTCCATTCACCCCGTCTTCATTCTGTTCAGTTTGGTGTAGCTGATAAAGTTTCAGTTTCTTTATTATTACATTTAGTTTTCTTTGAGATTATATTTTGAGATGCATCTGGGGCTTTAGTGTATATGCTTACCCACTTCATTTACAAGAATTGTATATAATTTTCTAAGGTTTTCTAAAAACAGTTTACTCTGATTATTTGCCTATTTTTAATCTTTATTGGAGAAAAATACCACATTCAGTTTCCATGATATCTAACTCTGCCCAACTGGTGGGAGACATGAAGGAACAGATGTTTTATTTTATATATTAGTTAATCTAGATGTAATTTAAAATTCTGCTCCACTCATGAGAGGATGATAGTAAAAGAGAGGTAGATGGGGGAAGAGTGCACACTTTATCAACTTTGCCTAATACTTATTTTCTATTTTTATTATTTTTTTTGGTTTGGGGGCCACACTTGGCAGTACTGAAGGCTTACTCCTGACTCATTACTAAGAAACCACTCCTGGTGGTGCTCAGGGAACCATTTGTAATGCTACTAAAAAAAACAGTATCAAAGTGAGAAAGCTCCTTGGCTTGTCAACAAAGAAAAAAAGAAGCAAATAAGGAGAGAATTCTGTGGAGGGCTCAGCCTGAGACTGTAAACCAGAGATCACTGATCATGTCTAATAGGCTAATATTCTGCCAGGCAACATGGCAGAATAGCATCTGAAAATACGAGATGTGAGTTCAAGTTATTTATTTCTTTCAAGTTTCATGGTGGTTCACTTCACTACACAGCCATCATGACTCCCAACTTGGTGAAGATCTTATGTTGGTGAAGACCTCTTCGTTCCTAAAACCAAGGGAAGTTTCCCATTTGATCTTTAGTTGTAGTTCTTAACTTTCCTTCAATCCAGTTTCCCATTACTGGGTTTCTTCATCTAGTGTCTTGTTTTCACCAATTTCCTTCCCTGAACTCTTCAAACTTCCCCTGCCTGCAATTCAGTGTTTGGTTTCTTCTGCTTTATGATGAATTTCCTTTGTGATTGTCTAATTGCCTGCCGGACTCTTGATAATAGCTTATCCTACACTCCTTGATCCTGTGCTTTTCTGGGTCCTTGAGTGCCTGTGAAAATGAAACATTTCCTTTTGCAAAGTTGGATACCTCATCAACCCATTTAGCTGTGCTGTATGACAGGGAATAGACATACTAACTCTCAGCAACTTTCTTCTTACTTGCGATATCTTAGGAAGAATATTTTCAAAGATTCACCTCCTGATTTTGCAAAGGGAGTGGAGTGCCACTCTTTTAAGTGGCCTTGGGACCACTCCCTATAATTTTTGAGGCCAAGAATGTGCTTCAGTACTTGCAGCATGGTCCAGGTTTGACTACATGCAAGGCAAGTGCCCTAGCCCCTATATTCTCTCTTTAGTCCCTATTTCCTGAATTTTAATGTACAGCGATTACGGGGACTTTTATTCCTATATGCAACTTAAAAAAATTTAAATGATTTAAATAACGGTTTTTATTAAAAGTCAGCTATTGCACTCCAGATACAACTAATTCAGAGAGCTTGTCACAAGGTTAATTTAAGCATAAAATTTCTGGCAAAAATTGATATTAAAATGAACAGGTTACATATTTTAGTATTGTTTTAATGTTCCATAACATTATATAGGAAAATATGCATATTTCAAGTAGCTGGATTTAATTATTTTAATGATTTTATAAAATTGCATGAATAAATAAACTTTATCAGACAATAAAATCTTTAAAACAAAATGATATAAAGTGGGTTTTTTGGAGTGAAATACAGCTTAGAAGTAACTGCATGTTCTAAGTATAATATTTTTATTTATTCTGGAATAAATTTGTTATATGGCATGAAAATTTTCAGTTATTATTCTAAATACTGAAGTAGGTTAAAATTTCAGAGTTACTATAAAGCAATTGACTTAGATACTTATTGGGACACTTAGTTTCACCTCCAACATTTTGATCTATAACCACTTTTTATATGAAATTAGAGCATAGACATCAAAAATGAAAATGATTGATAGAATAAGCCTTCTTCATGATGTCTCAATACTGCATCATAAAATAATAAAAATTATGTCATTTGTATTATTATTGAAGTATAAAATTAAGAGAAAGTCTCAATGGAGGGAAAAGAAACCATTTCATTCACTCTTTATCTCCCTCTTGCTCTTTGAGAAAGAAGCTGGTTTTTAAAAGCTGAAGAGTCACTTAGCAAAGAATTTTCTTGGGAGATGCGCATTCTATTATCTTGGCTATTCAATTTTATTTTGTAATTGGAAACATCATAATGGCTGCCTTAACATTTAAGGGAATAAAAGTAAAAGAATATGAACAAATTTTGTAAACTATCAAGTCAAAGAAGTATATAAAAACATAGGAATGTAAGACCTCAGTTCTCCCATTCCTTTGACCACTGCAGTCATGAAGATTTCTACGTTTCAGCGTCTTCCTCCAAATGAGATTGTTCTGGTTAATTTCTAAGGTCCTTCTTTCCTAGATTCTTCTATCATGCTTGAGTATATTATCACTTCCCATATACAGAATTACCCTTCTCCTAATTCCTTGGCATTTATCAATATTACCTATTGGATTTATAAAATCAGCTATTGGTGATCAAGCACTATACCTTTTTCATCAATAAAATTTTTTTTATCACTAAAACAATTCTTTCCTATAACAAGAAAAATTTAGACAGTGAAAATTATGGAGTAAAAGTCACCTTAAGCATGGCCTGAAGGTTCTTCACCCTAATATTTTTAAATTTTGGTTTAACTTTATGAAACCTAGTTCTTTTTTTTTTCTCTTTGGGTCACACCCGGCAATGCTTAGGGGTTTCTCCTGGCCCTGCATTCAGGAATTACTCCTGGTGGTGCTCGGGAACCATATGGGATGCCGGGATCGAACCCAGGCCGGCAGAGGCCGGCTGTGTGCAAGGCAAATGCCCTACCCGCTGGACTATCGCTCCAGCCCCAGAAACCTAGTTCTTAAAGGAACATTCTGGCCCTTTCAACACTGGCCCCATGAGAGTGGCTTGGAGAGAGCTGCAAGGAGCTCTTAAACACCTCCAGGTGTGGTTCCCAAACAAGCAATCAAAAAACACAAAACAAAGAGAAGAAATGAAAAAAAAATCATTCCATAATGGAAATCTGAATTTGCCTAAAAATGCTAGCTGATTTCATCATGTAAATAAAAAAAAGTCAAAGGATTATTCTGTACTCAAACAAAATGTAGTGTAACTTAGCAGTTGAGTGAGAATAGAATGAAAGGCAGTTTATGAAATACACTATAAGACTGTGTATGTTCAGGTACAGGCATTCAGGCAAAATTTGTTTTCATGTTCTACTCTCATGATATTTGGGAGAAACTAGCTTGAACTGTGTAGATATTTCAGTTTAGACCTTATAAAATTCTCTGTTTGACTGTAGATAACTGTAAAAAAAAGGAGAAAATGTAAAATGCTCTCAGTTTATACAGATGCCACAGGCAGTATTTCCACATCTATTTTATTTGATAGTTTCCAATGGGTGAAGGAGATATCAATATCGACTAGTGGCTTAGCAGCAATAATATTTAAAATAATTTGAAAATTATTTCTAAGTAGTATATTCTTTTTTCAGGCCCAGATATTTGTTCTTGTTGACAAATAGGCTCTCTAAATCTTCTCTATAAAAAGTAAATCATCTTTTTTAGGATAAGATCTGATCATGATCATTGTCAACAAAAAAGATTTTACGAAACGAATTTGTAGTAAAGTCAATTAGGAAAAAGCATTTGTATATCCAGTTTTGGACATAAACAAAACGGCAGGTTCTCAAACATTCTCTTTTAGTTCAGGATCATATTACTCACTGTTGTTTCATTATAAAGTTGATGGGAGAAAAAGAATCCTGGTCAATGATGAGGAAAATGACATTATCCAAGAATCTTGTTTCTCATATATCATTTTGCCTAAAATTATAGTTCTTAAAGAACTTAAGTGCTTTCTGTGGAGAGGATATGTATAAGAACTGTGAGTGTTAAGATGTGTCACACACATACGTATACAACACACAAAAAGCAAAACATCCTTCTTGTACTGATTCTGATTTCTTTCTCAAGTGAACAGTGTCAATAATTCTCAGATGACTAACAGAAGACTCCTCACCGAAGTCTGCTGGGGAAAGTAGATATGAACACAATTGTTTCTCATTCAATATTTCTAAAGTGTTTACAAATTCCTTATATTCAGCAACGATGGCATAATGCAGGCAGGTTTGGGGGAAGAAAATGCCAATGTGAAGTACAAAAACTACTGGTTAAAAATCACATTACATCAAAAAATATTTTTCAAGGATAATTTCCATTTACCTGATAGAGTTTTCCATTAAAAATTATAAAACATTTAAAAAGATAAAACAGAACATTCAAGTAATCCCTTTTCTAGCTTCATCAGTTTACTAAAAATCAAGGAGTTGGACTAGATTGTTTTTCAGTTCTAACATTCCATTCTGATTTTGGTTAATGTAAGAAGATGTTAAAAGGTATCCTACTGTTTCATTCAAATGGTTATAGAAAAAGTGATTTATAGTTGTGAAGCCTTACAGTATAACCCTTTTAACTTAAAGAAAACAATGGCAAGGCCTAAAGAACTACCATAACTACCCAACAGTACCAGTCCTTTGGCGTATCCATAAGTTTCACTACTTCCAACTTTCCCTAATTATCAAATATTTTGTTTGACTAAGGTCTCCAGATTGCCAGTCTCTGTTTCTAAAAATTATACTCTAGTATCTATTGGGTAAATTCAGGAATTTCACTTTTCAAAAGAGATCCTTAAGACTCTGACTTGTAGATAAAAATAGAAACTATACCTGCATATCAAACTATTTAAGATACAGTGATGAACAGGGACAGATATGATGCCCAGTCCTCAATCTCTCCCATAATTCCAGCATTACATGGTAATATCTTCCTAAGTGGGCTCATTTTGTACCACAAGCTACCACCTCCCTAGTATTTTCTCCCCTCAAGTTGAGAAGCTTATTATATCAGTGTGATCACCGAAGTCTAGATTCCTTTCCCTATTAGACATCCTATGTGAAAGAAAAATAGTTTTAAAAGATTCAAGAATTAAAACAGTGGATTTATATCCCTTTCATATAATCTGTATCAACTTTACATTCTAGTCATTTAATTCATCACAACTCCTGATATCTTTCCTTATTAATTATGAAGCTGTCCATTACCAAACAACAGTACGGAGCCTTTTAAGGCAGTCTGGAATTTAAACATTATTTACCTTATCTCAAGTCATGGTCTATAAGGAAGTGAAATTACCTAAATAATTAGACATATGCTAAGAATTTCTCCTTTAATATTTTTTGCCTTAAGAATGTTTAGCCTTGCTGATGCTGATACAGAATCTTACATAGAATTGCCATCCAACATCATAGTTGTTTATCTATAAAAGCTATGAAAAGCAAAATATCCTCTTCCTTCAAATTCCAAGTACCTCAACATTCATATTTTTTGTCAGTTCTTCATAGATTCCACATGTTCACTGCAAGTGAATTGCAACCAAAATATTTTTTCGTACCTTACTCATGGATGCCAACATTTAGTTTAAGGCTTTTTAATGTAGCACACTGTAAGAAATATATTAGAGTTCAGCTCTCAAGGAATTATCATTCCTGATCCTCTGTGTTAAATTAAAAAAGTGAATCAGTCTTTTTTTCTACCAATTTTAAGGAAAAGGTTAGAAGTTGGGAAAATTAAATGACTTGCCACTAAATATGCCTGACAACAAATAAAGTAGTTTAAGTACAAACTAACTACAATTTTAACAACAAAATATTTGATATAATTAAATTTCTTTTCATATTTTTTGATATTTAAGGAATGTTTGTTACTAAAGTTGGTAAAATTGTTATTCAGTCACATGTGTAAGGCAGTCTTACAATTCTGGCTGAGTATATGTATACAATTAAAGCTATAATGTACTACCAAATGACATATAAAACGTTTCATTAACATTTGATCTTTGCTTTAGAAGCTTATCTGTTAAAATTGTTCAATATTAATTGGTTAAAGGCATGAATAAAGAGATCAATGAGTTTAGTCTAACCTTAATGGATTAAGAAACTATGAGTTGAACATGGAAATAGATAATATTAGCTATGTGTATAATTCTTTTTTTCAATGTATTTGGGACCAAGGAAGTGGTGAGTTAATATGTGTACCTCAATGCTTTAAATGGATACCTATTAAAAAGGTATACAAAATATAAACAGTACTGTATATTTTCAAAAATTTTAAATAGACACAAAGAATATAAGGTATACATGTTATAATTTCAATGTCAACACTAGCACATAGGTTTTTCTTATCTAACTAAATACATACTAAGCTGCTTTCTATTTCAAAGCATGCACTTAAGAGACATGGTCATGCGATAATCTTGCTTTCTGCCTCTAGCAAGAAAGTTAGAATATACAATATTGTACATTGTTTCAGTTAAATCATGGTGTCAAATTAATGGCAATGGCATTAAAAATTCTGATCTAAGAAATAAAATAAAATAAAATGACAGAAAATAGTAATTCCAGAGATTAAAAACACTGAAGACTGATGGGAAGTTAAGATTTCAATTGTCCCAGTGATCTTGAAAGATAAGTACTTGTTGTAAACATTCAGAAGGCTCTTTTGGCAATTGGGACTTTTGTAATCTTAGCAATCCAGACTAGAGACTTAGACCATTGAAGCTTCAGATTGCAGAGAAATTGTGTAACTGTTGGCTGTTCTCCGCAAGGCAGGAGGTGCTGATGGAGATCTTGATGCCCATCTGGAAGGGAGACGACGATTAGCTGGTCTAGCAGGTCGGGAAAATCCTTTTCCATATGAGGATTTCACAATCATGGATTCCTATGGCCAAATGAAGATACTCATTTCATTACACAAGCACCGAAATTAGGCTTAGTATATTATAGAGCTTATGTACTGGCTTATTTATAGGCAAGAAAAAGCACCTAAAACTAAGAGTGTATGTATTTATCCAATATGTGGGATCTTAATTACAATTAATACAATTTATTTTCAATGTATTACATTCTAGTCATTTAACTTATCACAACTCCTGATATCTTTCCTTATTAATTATGAAGCTGTCCATTACCAAACAACAGTACGGAGCCTTTTAAGGCAGTCTGGAGTTTAAATATAAAATACAATTTATTTTATAAGAAAATGAAATTTGATAATCTTATAAAGACTTTTACACAGAATTTTAGTGTAAATGATAATTTAATGCATAATCTCTTTTGAGATGAGATGATTATTTCTGAACTCAAGTGTTCATGTTAGATAACCCTGATTTGATTACAAAACTACAGATGTGCCATAGAAGAATTAAAAGAATTGTTGCTCTTATGTTAAAAACACAAAAGATATGAATTCATTTTTTACTAAATTATTTATAAAATTATTTATACTTTAACGGGTCACAAACAAAAAGTCAAGCAAAACCATTAAATGATTAATCTGGTGTCATTTTTTTTATAAAGTATATTTTTATACTTATAGAAACCTATACAGATTCTCCCTTAAACTTTTCCTGATGCTTTTCACACTTTCTAAATTTAACATTTGTAAGGATCTATCCATTTCACATAAATATTAAAATGTATTATTAATACATAATTATTAAGAGTATTATTTTTAAATTTATATATCTGTAAAAATGAGATACTATTTGAAAAACTATTTTATTAAGTTAATCATTGATTTACAATTTTGTGGGCTTCCAGAAGACTAGCTCTATTCATCAATTTTTGTACATGTCACCACCCCAATAGAATAAAATAGAGATCTATCATAAATAGGAGAGTAAAAAGAAACATTAAGGAAATAACAAATTGTGAATAACATCAAAACTGAATATCTTATCTATATAATTGAGCTTATATAGAGGGGTGGGTGGATGGGAGGAGTCCTTTGGACACCAGTGGAAGACAGTGGGCTCTCTCGTGGGGGGTGTGTGTCAGAATGATGCATCTATGAAAAGCATGACTAACATTATTATAATACCAGTGCCTCAGTAAAAATGGTTGAAATAAGCAAAATATTGTAGATAACCATGAATTTGACTTGTGGAGAAGGAAGGAGGGAGAGAAGGTTCACTTTTCTCCTCTATTTTGTTACAAAATATATAAAGTTTGTTCCCAAACAAGACTAATGGCCATAAATTGGCATAGTAGACAAATGCTATTGCTTTGACCTTATTTATACAGCAAGTGTAGTCATGCCATTTAGCTGTACGCTTTATAGTGACTTGCAATTATTTTCCCACAAAGTTTTATTACTTTACATTTGACAATGCATTAGTTGAGAGTACATGTATCAGTGTGAATGTCTGCATATGTATGTGTATAAAACGGTATTTTATTGTCATATTTCATCACGTGGTTGGTGAGTAATTGTCTAAAATTTTACTAACCTGTTTGTTGAGGCTTAGTAAATTCCCTGTTATTGTTTTTGTTTTTTGAGTTTAGCTGGCTTTTATGTTACTTTCCCATCTAGTTTGATATGCTCCTACTGGAAATTTCAATATCGAGGAATTAACATATGAGGTAGCACAGTTTAGAGACTTCAGTATCTATAGTCTGGGCTAATGAGTAGATATGGTAGTGGATGTGTGAGATGGGCGTGACCTCCCAGGTATCCAGAAGCATGGAGGTGGGCGGAGGCTGCCCACCCTGACTAGACACCAGAATTCTCAGTCTGGGCACTAGGGTGTCTGAAATTATTTGCAGTTTGATGTCTGCAGAGAATATTGGTAAAGATTTTATTTTATTTTAATTTTTTAAGATTTTATTTTTTATACTTATCATTTTTTAATGTCGAAATTTTGCAATTTAATCCATTTCAATGTTAGAATTGTATCAAAAGTGGTGGCTTTTGTCTACATTAAAATACATTTTAAAAATAAATAAAATTTAAAAACAAAAAATTGTTAATTTAATAGACAGTGGCAATAAGAACTCCTGTCACATTAAAATTTTCAACATTATTATTAAAATACTACTTTATTCTAATTGCTATAGGGTTGCTATCTATATGAAGATTCTTCAGAGGACTAACATTCTAATCTGACTCTTCCCTTTTAGTTATCCTTGATTCATTTTTTATTTTAAATGATGAAATTGGAATTAAAAATTAAAAGTCATCAGTAACATATTGTATACTTATTCTTACTCTTATATTTACTGACATTTTAGTAATGGCATGCTCTTTTCTCTGAGAAAGGGAATGTGGCAGGACTTCACCCAATTCTATGACAATAACCTATATTTTCTGTCCCTTTACAGTCTTACACTTTATATTTTCTCCTTGAGAGCAAATTGGCAACTTCCTAATTATTTATATTATAGGACATCTTTCAAATGTAAATCAATATTATGGGCTGGGAATGAGGTTCAACATGTGTGCTCAGACTTGCATGCATGAGGTCCCATGCTCAAGCCCATCATATCAAAAAACAGACAGATAAAACTAACAAATAGAACCTAGCCAATGTAAAAATATAGGAAATAATTAACAGTATTTATGGTAAGATATTAGAAATTCAGCTGGTTATCTTATGCATGTTTCTACTTCCATCTCAAGCTACACTTATAAGTATTGGTGAGTTTACCATAACACGACAGATAAATAGCAAAGCATCATTGTTATTTATATTTTGTAAAAACAAGTAGATTTTCTAATAATGTGGGTGAAGACAAGTATTTTATAAGGTTTGATAACCATATGTGGTTATCAAACAATTTTGATACCAGTAAACAACGTGCATAATTTAAAATTGCAGTACACAAACACTGTATCATATAAAACTCATCAAAAAGATTATACATCATGACCAAATAGGATTCATCCTGGGAATGCAAGGAATCCACAATCAATCATCATAACACATCATATCAATAAGAGAAAAAATAAAAACTGTATGATCATATCAATAGATGCAGAAAAAGCATTTGACAAGATCCAGTACCTGTTCTGATAAAAACCCTCAATAAAAGTAAAAATTTTCTAAACACTAGCAAATTATAACCACAAGTGACCTTGTAATTCTTATAATTTTTATCTGTTAATTATGACTAAAAATGGATTTATTCGTAGTTCTTTACTGTACTTTTCTTATCCTTTTTTCTTAGGTTATTTTCTGCAGTAATGGGGGGTTGAACAAGGGCCCCACACATGCAAGGCAATAGTCTTCTGATGGTTCTTTATTATAAATATCAATCTATTCACCTATTTTTCTCTAATCACTTATAAAAGTTAAACTGTCTTGCAAATAGACTGAAAAAAGAGAGCAATAATTTACTCAAATAACCATCGGAGGAATAATTTTACTGCTAAGAATTGTACAAATACAAATCATTTTCAACCATAACTTTGTTTTTATTTTAATTCCTGCTTTTTTGCTCCATGGGTAAAATTATGTTAAGCACTTTTTAATTAATTTATTTAAATTTTTTATTTCACCCCCCCCCACCAATTCCTTATTATTTAAAGAACTAAGTAAAGGCAGAATCTTAATTGCACTAAAAATAGAAGAAAAGTTATAGACATTTCTCTCAGTTTCTGAAAACATTTAATATTACTTTTCAGTATTTTAATGATGTACTTTACTCACATTTATGTGACTAATCCTATGGTAAGTATCTTCAATTAAATACTTAGAATGACTAACACTGTCATAGCTAACAACTTAAAATTGCAAGCAATTTAAAATATTATTTCCCTTATATTTCTTAAAATAGAAATACTTTAAAAAGAATAAAATCATATAAATCAACAAATGCCAGGTGTGCATTCAAATGTCTTTCAAGAAAATTACATTTAATCTACTGATACTTAAGACTGTCTATTATATTTATTGTGTTATATTTTAGAATTTAAAAAAATGTAAAGCTCTTAAAACAATACTTCAAAATGTGTGTTCTTATAATCCTAAACTTAATATTTATTCACAAAGAATCAACAAGCTAAGTAGAAGCCAAAATAGGTGGTAACATTCTATTTTCTGGGCAGTTACTGAACTCTTGAGTTAATTATAGAGGCTTCTTAAACAAAATATGTTTATTACTTTCTTACCTCTGTATTTCTTTTCCAATCTATTCCCTTGCATCACTTGTGTGTGTTGTGGCACACACACACCAGTTGTTTTTGCTGAAGGTCTTGCTCTAGTTGGGGCATTTCTAAATGCTGCCTTGACGTGGCCCCACCAAACACATCATAATTATATTTGGCCCAATTATCCTGTGAACACTTAGAATTATGCATTGCAGAGCCTGATGATGTCTTATATGTTTTCAGCAGCTTTTCCACAACACCATAATTTGACCTGGGGTCAGCAGATCTCGGTCGACCAGACAAATTACTTGGTCTCCAGTCATGCTCGTGGAGCATATTCCGATAACTGCTAGGATTTAAGTGTTCCTGCACTTGTCTGACAGGGCCTGCTATAGAATTTTTGGTGAGACTCTGAGGCACGTTTTCCCTGGACACAGGCATGTGGGCACAGGATGTCAAAACATCAGACACAATGTTATTTTCAGCTTTGTGACCTGTGTGTGTAATCAAAGTATTACAGGGCTTAAGATCATCAGATGATTTGGAGTAGCTTTGACTTTGCTCCACAGCACGGCGATTTCTATCTGTTCTAAATACGGTTCTGTTAAATTCATCAGTCTTGGCTGCCAACTTTTCGTTCCGTGTAGTCCTTTCAAAGCCACAACTTAAATTTCTGCGAGGAACACTGTTCTGTATCATTGAGGAACTGGAGTCATTGTTTGTGTGAAGATCAGGATGGAATTTAACAGGGTGGTCTGGGATCACTTTTTTCATATTTTAGCTTACTGGGAGCAGAGCAGGTTTTCAGAAACCATGATGCAGGACTGTTTTTGAATCCTTCTCAAAGTCACATGACCACACACTAAGTCCAACACTTTCATTACACAGATGTTTGTTATCTGGTTTGGCTTCTGGTTCTAAAGAGCACGTGATACAATTTTTTCCAAGTCTTCCCTTCATTTAGGCATACGGGCATTTTATTGTGACCAAAAGGAATATGAGGACTGCAGTTCCATCCACCGTGACTCTCTTGGGCTACCCAGATGTTGTGGTCTAAACTTTCACAGACTTGTTCAGAATATGAACTGGGGAAATTTCGAGAAGTGCTTCTTGGAGGAGGGAGAGGTGGAGTTTCGTTTCTTTGAAGAACAGTTGTATCAATTCCGCATATTTTCTCAGGATTGCTTTGGAGTATATCAGCACAATACAGATTATTTCTATTTTGCTCTTTTTTCCTTTTCTAAGTTGACTGGAAGAAAATGCTGGTCATTGTTAATCAAGTGGTCTATATCAGGAACATTAATTTTCGGAATTTCCTGAAGAAAAGAATCTGACTTCATCCTATACATGATAAAACATAATATATTAGCAATAATTCTTTCTTTTTTATGTTTCCAGGCCCCACTTAGCAGCGCTTAGGACTTACACATAGCTTTGTGCTTAGGGATCATTCCTGGCGATGCTCAGGGCACTTCATATGCTCTGGGGATCAGACCCTAGTGAGCTACATTCAAGGCAAGCACATTATTATACTGTACTATGTATTTCTGGACTAACCCCAAATAGTCTTTATTTATTTAGGTGGTTTTTTTTTTTTTTTTTTTGCTTTTTGGGCCACACCAGGCAATGTTCAGGGGTTACTCCTGGCTCTGCATTCAGGAATTACTCCTGGTGGTGCTCAAGAGACCATATGGAATGCCGGGATTGAACTCGGGTTGGTGGCATACAAGGCAAATGCCCTACCCACTGTGCTATCACTCTGGCAACCAGTCTTTAAAAAACAAAACAAAACTAGACTTGACCTATAGAACTCTACTACAGAAAGTCACAAGTTCCCCAAATTCTAGTCCCCAAACCCATAAAAGTATGGTAACTTAAAACCACAAAGTATTACATAAGAAGTATCATGTGGGACTGAAAGAGAAGTAAAATTTTCTAAAAATAAGTAGTGCATATGGTATATACAGGCCAGGCGAGCATTAAGAAAAAATAGTGTGTTTCCTCGAGGCACAGTGAAATCTTCGATATGGATATAATATTGAGAAAAATAAGAGAAAAAACATAGGTTAAATGATAATATTTTTGTATTGCATACTAAAGATTTTGAATTTTGTTTGTTTGTTTTTAGGTCACCCCAGTCCTGTGCTCAGCAGATCATATGTGCCAAAGACTGAACCTGGAAGGAACGTCCCTTACTATCTATCTCTCTGGCCCTGGATTTTTAATTGTTATTGATTTTCAAAAATAAAATTACATGCAAACTTATCTGATATAAAACCAAAATAACCAACGCCAGTTGTGCCTGGGTTTAATACTTATGGGAAAATTGAGATTCAACCACATAACTTCACTGAGAAAGCCACTAGACTTGAATGACTCTCAACATGGCGTCTTCCTACTTTGTGCTTCTCCTACTATATAAGAAGTGTTAATTATAGATCATGAGCATGTGATTATATAAAATACTGCATTATTGAACTTGATTTGGTCAAGCTATGCAATTCACAAGATTAGCCCAGTGTATATATTTCTACTGGAAAATAATAAAACTGACAAAAAAGGACATTAGAGGTCACAGTCTATCACGGAGGGAGGGTTTACCTTAACAAACACTGGAAAGAGTAAAGTATTCCTTACACTCAAATTACACTGGAACACAAGATTTATTTTTAAAATTAGTGAGTAGGGAATACACATTTTAAAAAGAGTGTTAGTAAGACATTAAAGGCAATATGAATGAATTAACTGAAAGCAATAGTTTTCTTGCCTTTCCAAAATTAAAAAAAATCATAGATAAACCAGCCTACCGTCTGTGGTTCGACTGTTTTCGAATCTCCTCTTGAAAATTGCATAGATCTTCACTAACTTTGGCAAGTTCTTCAAGAGCCTTAATACAATATAAGCAAGAGCATGTTAGCCCTTTGCAATGTAAATATTTCTTCAGAAATAGTTTGGAATAATCACATCCTACTTACTGTGTTCAGGGCGCCAGAACAGCTCTTGCTTTCCTCTTTAGAAGTCTTTAGCTCAAGAAAATCCTCACATTCCTTTAGGTTATCTGTAGCCAAAGGATTCAGAAACCCCACTTTTGACTTTTTGGTTACTTTTTGTTCCTTACAAATTTGATTTGCTTCACTTGGTAAGCTCTGCTCTGTTTTATTTTCTTTTCCCCAACCATCTCTGTGATTCATTCCTGTAAATTCACATTGCCCCAAACTGAGGTAACTTGGAGAACATTCCACCATTTTATCTTGGTTGGCCTTTTGATGAAGGACCTTAGCACGCTCATTAATATTCATTTTCCTTCTAAGCTTTACTTCATGGCAAAGCTGTAAAGAAAACAAAGATGAACAATTTTACTCCCTGATTCACTTTTGTAGTATGTTTGGTAGTAAGCACACTGTTTGGAGTTCCTGTTGCCATATTACTCTATGCTGCTGTGGAGTATTTATGCTTCCAAATAGACCTCCAAAAATCTGGATTAGCTGAAGCAGATCTGATCGCACATAAAGATCCCTTTTTGCAGATTAAAGCATGTATAGCAATTTTTCTCTGTAAAATTTAACCCATGAAAAAATAAACCGATATCTATATATCAATGTCATGATGATCTTGACACTTGATCATCATGATATTGATATATACATCACTTTATAAAATTTGAAGATCTCTCCCCTCCCACAATCAATGACTGACCATTGTCACTAACTGTTTTCAGAGAAATGCAGAAATTTAACCTGGAGTCATATTTTCCCCTTCCCTTCAATTTGTTGTTTTATATATATATATACACACACATATGTTATATGCATCTATATTTATATACCATAACATTTAATAGTTATATACAATAAGTATATATGTAAATGTATATGATTGATTATTATATGTATATATATATAATAGTTCCGTTAATTTGGTCACCATAGTGTTAGAGTTTATGGTGTACACAGTTACCTCATTTCACTGCCACCAAAATCCCCAAGGTCCTGTATTAATGTCCCAATGTCAGGGTCTATCAATCGTCCTCCTCTCACCCCACTCTTCCCAATATCTAGCGTTCTCTGTAATCAGAGCAAGAATTTGTCGACATTTTGATAGTGTTCCCTTAATTTATTTCTCGCTATGCCACAAGATTATCTGATATCTGTAATTCTCCCCTAGTGAATTTCATTTGACATGATTGATACCTCTAGTACTATCCAAATATTGTGAACTGTGATATTTAATATTTTTCTTATAGCTGCATAACATTAGAAAGTATGCATAAGCCACAATTCCTCATCTATTCATCTGAAATTGGAGATTTGGACTGTTTCTGTATCCTACTGTTTACATATCCATGGCTATTGTGCTAAGTGCCACAATAACATAGGTATGCATATAACTTTTCAAATTGATGTCTTTGTGTTTGGAGAGTAGATGCCAAGAAATGAAATTGCTAAATCATAAGGGACTTCTATTCTTACGTTTTTGAAAAGTATCCATACTAGTTCATAGAGGCTGAACCAAAAAAACATCCCCACCAACAGTGAATGAGATTTCCATATGTTCTCTTTAAGAACTTTGAGAGCAAGTGTATATTTATCTCCTCTCCTTAGAGTTCTTTTTTTTGTTGTTCTAGGTCACACCAGCAATGCTCAGGGGTTACTTCTGGCTCTGCACACAGGAATTACTCCTGGCGGTGCTCGGAGGAGGACCATATGGGATGTCGTTGGGGACTGAACCCAGGTCAGCTGCTTACAAGGCAAACACCCTCCCCACTGTGCTAGCGCTCCAGCCCCTCCCTCTCCCTAGTTTTTGATGGGTTATTATTGTTTTGTTGTTGGGATTTGCGAGTGCTCTCTATATCTTAAATATTAGCTTTTTATCTTCTGTAGCATACACAAATATTTAGTCTAATTTTGTAGGTTCTTTTTATTTCTGAGTGTCTTTTGCCATGTAAAACCCTTTAATTTGATGCCGCCCCACTTGTTTATTTTTGTTTTCTTTGGCACTAGAGTCAAACCATTGAAGATAATTTTGAGTTCCATATCTTGGATAGTAGTAGCTGTTTTTTTTTCAGTCTATTTATTTTCTAGATTTTGGTGTGATCTCAAGATCTTTAATCTACTTTTGTTCAACTTTTATGTATAATATAAGATATAAATGTAGTATCTTTTTCTTTTCTATTTTTTTTGCAATTGATATCCAGTTTCCCCAGCATGGTTTGTTAAAGAGATTTTCCTCAACCAACTTCTTGTACCCAGATCCTGGCTAGATTAACTGTTTATAAGTCTGAGGGTTTATCTCTGGGATCTCTATTCTATTTTATTGATCTGAGAGTCTGTAGTTAGTTCAGTATCATGTTTTTTTTTATTTCTATACCTTTATAGTATAATTTGGAGTCAGGAAATGTCAAACCTACAATTTATTTTCCCCAGAATTGTCTTAGCTACTCATGGAATTTTATAATACCATGAAAATTTTAGTTAATTCGCTCTATATCCTTGAAGAACCACACTTGGCTGCAGTGCATCAGCTACCACAACTTTGTTGTGGCATCAGGGATCTAAAACAGCATGTGACTGACTCCTGGATGACACTTAGTATTTGGGAAATCCAATTTACAGTCCTCACACCTATCAGGCAGACACTCACCACTGAGCTAATCCCAGGCCATCTGAAATCTATTCTTAAATGTATGATATAACTTTTATGCCAACACTGAACTGTCAAAATAGTCAAATATAATAATCTCTGTTCACTCTGTTCCATTGCAAGACATTTTGTAATCAAAGTGTATTTTATTTCCGTTACAGTAATGAGGCAAGGCTAAATACTAGTAATTTTCTAAAATGAACAGGTTTTAGACATTCTAAACTATTTCCTATCCTGATTAAAACATACGTGAACCTATTTGATGTGATAAAAGTAGAATTCCAGGTTTTTATTATCTTTTGGTTTATGTTACTGTGGAACCCAAATGATGTCTTTGTTGGAAACAAAGAAGGTTGGGCGACACCCAGCAGTACTTTGGACATATTCTTGGCTCTATCCCCAAGGATCATGTCTGGGGGTGCTCAGGAAACCATATACGGTTCTGGGGAGCTAACTGAATCTAGCTGCATGCAAAGTTATGCCTTAACTACCATCTATCTTTCTAGACAAACCCAAATGATTTTCTGATGAGATCTTAATTTGTTTATCTTCTTTTCCCCCAGTTTTTGGCCATACTCAACAGTGGTAAGAAGCCTCTCTTGGCTTGGTACTCAATGGTTCTCAATATTTGCATCCTTCATGCAAATATTATGCTTAACTAATTGAGCTATCTCTTCAATGTGATAAGGCTAGCTGTCTATGAATAAAGTAAGGAAATAGCTTTATATTCAAGTTTGAGTTCTGGGAAAGCTTGTTAAATTTCAAAGAACACTGTCAAATAACTATTAAAACAAATGACTTTAAATTTTACAGCAACATCTTGTTTTTGTTCCACGTCTTTAATTTAAGGAAACCAATAATGGATTTATTGGTACTAAATATTTGAAAAAAAATCTCGAATGAGAGAAGCATGATACATAACTGATGCCTAAAGGGCATCTGATGTGCACACACTCATTTCCATACTTATAAACCTATCACTGGATGAAGTCAAGAGAGCATCTTATTGCTCCAGATAAAGTCAGGAAAGCATTCAAATCAATAGTTTTGGCCCCAAAATAATTGCTTGCTCTTAGTTTTTGTGCACATCATAACTCTGGCTGACCTTGACAGATATAAGAAGCATCTCTTAATGGTTCTGTGTTAAATTTAAGGATACTTTTGTGACATGTACTCCTTTTGAGGGACTAAGGTTGAAACTGGAATTTGCATCAGTTTCAGAATCAGGAATCAAAATGCTATTCTTGAGGAAAAGATTTGATCTTTTTTTTCCTCAATACAGACAATTGAACTTCTGACCATTATTGTGTTATTCCAGGTTAAACTAACTGAGAGATGATTAATGGGTATAAAATGGCTATTTGCATCAAATAGTTACGGAAGGTAGTTTTCATTTGATTTTTTCTTAATAAATGTTTCAACATATCTGGACATAAATAGAGATATAGAGTAGCTACATATATTTCACATTTGATCTTTTCTTTTTTGTTTTTCATCTTTCTCTTTCAATCTGGGATACTTTATATAGAACTGTATGTCACCATAGATCTTTTGGGCACTTGAGAGATTTATGTATAAACAAATAATATTATGTTTGTTTCTGACTAAAAACTACTTATTTTGTGTCAAGGAATCTGTGATACTTGATATCTAGTTCTTATCGATGTTTACAGATTAGTTGAACAAATAATATAAACAGGAAGGATTGTTATTATGATAGTCAAAAGAATGCCATGCATCTATGAGCTCTACTGTTTCTATTTTAATTAATTAGGTTTTAGATGATCTAGGTATTTACATCTTGGTTTTGCAACAGCAAAAATTTGGGAACAGAGAAGACTAAGAAAAACAGGAGAGGCTGGAGAGATAGCACAGTGGGTAGGGCTGAATAAAAAGTTCTGTTCCTACTGACTACAAAACAGCTGGGGATTGAAAAAACACTATCAGAATAATACGGAAAGTTCAGTGGTTAATATAGGTATTGATGAGTATCCTCTATGAGATTTCTGAACCAGCATATTTTCTACACATTTCCCCTGTTATGGCACAGAATGATCACCTGACATTCCGTTATTTGTCAATTTGCTTGAGCAGGCGCCAGTAATGTTTCCATTTGACCCTATCACATGCCAGTGTAGCCCAATGGAGCAGAATAGTACAATCAATAAGACACATAACATCTCATACACAGATACTGTCACATAATGTGGAGGGAAAAACAATTATTTTATTATTTTTTGCGAGTTTGTTTTGGGACCACACTAGATGGTGTTCAGGGATTACTCCTGATACTGTACTCAGGAATTACTGCTGGCGGAGCTTGGCACTACTCACTACTATCTCTCCAGCTAACACAAAACAATAATTAAAACCTTCCTGTCTCAAAAACTGGAGCGACCTGGGCCAGAGAGTATAGTGGGTAGGGCATTTGTTTTGTATGCAGCTCACCCAGATTTGGTCCTCGGCATACTGTATGGTCCACCCAGCACCACAAATAGTAATTCCTGAGTGCAAAGTCAAGAGTAATGGGGGACGGAGCAAAAGCACAGAGTGTATGGGGCTTGCCTTGCACACGGTCTATCCGGGTTTGATCCCGGCATCCCATATGGTCCCCTGAGCACTGCCAGGGAGTAATTCCTGAGCGAAGAGCCAGGAGCAACTCCTGAGAATCGCCGGATGTGGCCCAAAAAGTAAAAAAATAAGTAAACAAAACACAATACATTAAATTAAAAAAAAGCCAAGAGTAACCCCTAAGCATCACCAGGTGTGACCTAAAAAGCCAAACAACAAAGAAACAGTGGGTAGAGTGTTGTTTTGCATGCTGCCAACCTGGGTTCGATCCTCAGCATCCCATACATTCCCACGAACACTACCAGGAGTGATGCCTGAGTAGAGCCAGGAGTAAGCCCTGAGTGCTGCCAGGGGTGGTCCAAAATACAAAAACAAAACAAAACACAACAACAACAACAAAAAGAATCCTCCTGTCTCTTTGATGCTGAAAAGGATAGCAATTAAAATTATTAATGCTCACTAATCAACAAGGGTATATATTTGCCTTAGATGAAATACACAGAATCAATACCAGATGAAATACCTGATGGAATACCAGAATCAATATTTAACAATAATAAATTTAAACAGGCAGAATATCATGTAGCTTTCTGTTACGTGGCTGAACTAATTCTGACCTGTAATAATTATGCCTGGATTCTATGCTACAACTTTCTGAATCTATTACTAGTTGGACTTCCCGGACATTTGGGAGGTAGTGACCCATGATTTCAAGTCAGTTTCTTCAGTTTCTTATTAAATAGAAGTTTAAGATTCTGATTTGACATAGGCATATCCTTGATGATCCAATATGAGTCCCCAGGTAGAGGATTTAAGAGACTATATTTTCCAAAACATAGAGGAAGAAATACATTCTCCTTTAGGTCATTAATTATATACTGCATATCTGTCTTCTTAGCTTTCTTTTACAGAATAATTTCATAGTTACTCTTTAAAATGCTTTACTTTTAGCACAGCAAATTATATTTTATTCAAGACCAATTACATGCCTATCATGAAGATATTTTCAATATAAACACATAAAATACCATTTTAATGGCATATTAATAAAGGTCAAGGAGTCTGCTAAAATCATTATATTAACAAAGTGGAAAAAAAGTAAGCCAATAATAAGAATACTATCAGAATAAAGCAAAGTAATCATAAATATTTTGGAATGTAAATGAGTAAAGAAAATATTCCTGGTAAACAAAGATATGCTTAATAGGTATAAAATGACTATTTGTATCAAAGTTGTGGAAGGTTATTTTTATTGTTTCTTTCTTAATAAATGTTTCAATAAATATGGCATCTTACAGACAGAAAAAAATACATGTTCTGTTTAATATATGACAAAACCTTTGATTATGCTGAATTATAATAATTTCTTTTAGACAAAATCACCTCAACAAAAGATCTGCTTTTTATAATGGACAAATTGTAATTTTACTAACATTTACTTAACCAAGTATGTGTTTTATGTTTCCTTGTGGTGTCCTGTATTTTAACACCCATGCAAAATATATACTTCACTTCCAATACCAAAGCATTTGAGTCAGAAATAAACGGACACATTTTCAAAGTGACATGTCAACTTCTTAACTTTCATGCAAGCCAATAAAATAAGCATAGTGCCTATGTAAGATGCTATTTTTGCCTAGTAAATGTCACTGAGACACTAATCTCTTAGGTGGGATAAGGAAAATAAAGCTTTCAATGCAAAACAATCTTCAACACAGTTTCCATTTTAAGCTTTAAGTTGACCACGTATTAAATATAAACCAACTTATACCTCCTCTATCTTCTTCTGCATGATTTTCCACTGACTTTCCCATTCTTTTCTTTCATTGTCAAACTGATCCAGTAATTCCATCTTTTCCTTGTGCCAGTTGATCTCTGTGTTCTCCCACTGCTTATGTAGGTCCATGGCAACGGGGAGTTAGTGAAGGGGTGTTTCAGCTTGTCTCTGCTTTCTCTTAACTGTTTCTTGGAAGCTTGCGATTGTTTTCCTTTAAGCAGTCTCACTTGCCTCTAAAATAAAGCCTAATAAAACATAAAGAGAAAAAGAAAAAGAGAAGTTCAAACTCTTGTATTTTCTGAAAACATTTTAATCAAGAGCCAGTGACATAAAGTAGAGGAAAACTGGACTCATAAGAAGAAATAACAATAATATGATTAAGAAGAGTCTAACACAGAGGGAAAGATATTGTCTATATCTGGTACTTTCCTTCACTTTTAAAACTAGATAACAAAATTACAGCGGACAAGATCGTTAAGTATACATGTGATATATAAGTATTCCTTTAGCTAGTCATTTAAAGTTAGAATTTCAATGAATATATAAGGGTGGAATTGTGAAATTCAACTGCTTGATCTCTTCTATAAAACCTGGGGTCAGAGGGACAGTACAATGGGTAGGACATTTGCCTTGCAAGAGACCAACTAATCCAGGTTTGATCCCTAGTAACTCCATGGTTTCTTGAGACCATCAGGAGTGATCCATGAGTTCAGAGCTAGAAATAAACCCTAAGCACTGCTGGGTATAGCCTCCCCACCGACCCCTCAAACTCTACAAAAAGTAGAATTACTCCTATAACACAACCAGGCAAGATAATATAATTCTGAGACTTAAAATCCTTAAAATCCTCAATCCTGAATATGTTAGTTCAGTCTCAATGTATATTTAGAGTTCAAGCCAAGGCCAAATGTGATTATTGTATTAATGAGGACCCTAAATTTGGTAGTTAATCTAGAAATGTTGATAGATCAAAGTTATAAAAATTTTCTTCATTATTTTGCTTCATTGAATAAAATATCAAAGCAGAAAAACCCATGGGAGTTACATATTATAATTTATTTATGCTCTCTTTCTCTTGTAATATAATATGTACCAGAATTTATTTAGAATACTAAATTCAGAGAACAGGAGAAATAATTTTCTCAGTTTTTCAGACTGGGAATAGATATTCACAACCACATTAAGCAGTGATTGGGCTAATTAAAATTTTAAGTTTTAAATTAAGTATACTTAGGCTTTGAAGATATATTTTTTCATTTTGTGCAATAAGCAATCTAAAATTTCTGACATTTTATTTATTTATATTAAAATGATAATGTCACAGGATTTTTATAAAAATTAAGTGACTTATGGGAGTACGGAATGAAAAGTAGCTTAAGACTTTAACTGTAATATTTTTTTGCTTTTAAAAAATCTAGCTCCAACTTTCATTGAAAATTAAAAATTTATTTCTACTAGCAAAGTCATATAATTTTAAAAAGAGCTGTTTAAAATGTCTAAGATAACTGAGTTTTAAGAAGTTCAACAGTTCAGTTTTCTAGGTTCTGACTAAAATGCCTTAACTTATCTAGCTGCAATTTATTAACAATATGGACAAAGATTATGAGAGTCACTAACTTCCTGGGCTCTGAATTGAGGAATGAAATTTATAAAAGTGGGCCATAATCCCCATTGTCCCAAATTTAAGATAACACTGAAGGCTCATTTTGTAATATATATATATATATATATATATTTTTTTTTTTTTTTTTTTTTTTTTTTGAGCTTCAATCTATCAATATATTAGACTCGTATAAGTAAGAATTGTTTTTACTATATTCAGGACTCCAAAAATCTCCAAAAAATACATTGGTATACAGAAATCTATATTGCTGGTTTTATATCAGATTTGTTACAGATTCTTTGATCAATTTTTACCTATTTATTTGGCACCCACAATAGTATGGCTAATTCATTCAAGAAGATGTAACTGTAGGTAGGGTGTTTGCCTTGCATGCAGTCAACCAGGGTTTGATCCCCGCCATCCCATATGTTCCCCAGAGCACCCAGGAGCACCCAGGAGTAACTCCTGAGCATCACCAAATGTGACCCAAGAAGTAAAAAAGAAGAAGATGCAATTGCATGCTGGACACTAAGGACATGCTCATTTTACTGTTCATTTTTATCCACTTAGTAATGCCTTTTCTGATCACATTTTTTATCCTACCACCCTTTCTCCCACTTATTAAACAGAGAAAAATCCAAGTTGTCCCCAATAAACACACTACTGAAGAACAAAAATAAAATGGAGATAGTAAGGAAAACACAATTGGTGGGGGGGGGCATCTGAAGGTTTATTGAGAGGTGCTTAGAATTTGTTCCTGGCTCTGCACTCCAGGTGGTGCTGATGGGACCACAGAGGAGCAAGCACCTTACCAATTGTACTCAGTGCCCAGACTATTGATTTTGTCTGGCCAGTATCTCATTAATCTTGATCTCTTAGCATTTTTTTGTTTTCTATTATAGTTACTCACAAAAAAATGCAGATAGCATTTATTTATGATGTCTGGTGACATCCTTAAAACTGTATATAATTAACTGTGAGTTGAAACCATTTTGCTATTACAAGGTATTTAACACTGAATTTCATAGGAAGAGTGGTGTGATTTAAGATGGCAAGAGATAGTTGAAAATTTAACCATGAAAGTTATAAAAAATGGAACCAACTCTTTTCAACCTACTGAGAAATATTTCAGCCTAATTTCTTAAATCTTTGGACATTAACAGAAATCATCACACAGTTTCCTCCTACAATTTTGATGCAGCAAACAGTTCAATTCTTTTTTTCCATTTTTTTTATCACATAGCTTACAGAACAGGTAAAAGTTTCCACAGCCTTCTCCTTTTGTGTTATCTGAAGAAAGTATTCTGTATATATCTTAATCAGACTTGTGATATCAGCATTGTACATGAATCCAGGTAATGCTACCAGATTAGAGATGAATCTCCGCTTAATTTGAAAAAAGACAAAATCAGTATTTAATGTGAGAAGGGCAAAACCACATAGCTTCACTTTCCAGGGCCAGAGAGTTTTTCAATGCCAAGATATTTAGTAATTATGGATCAAATACAAGATAAAAAGTTCCTGCACAGTGTTCTCCTAGCCCATTTTGGGATGATTTATTTAAGTGAGAGACCTCATTCCGGAATGGATTGAGGCTCTTTATGTTCCTGGAGCAAGCAGATGTCCTTGGGCTCTACTAGCATGAGACAGGACATATGGAGATGTTACTGGGGCCTGCTCGAGCAAATCGATGATGAACGGGAAGACAGTGATATTTAAGTACTCTCCATAAATATCAGGTGCAATATGATTAAAAGACATTGTTTTATTTTAAAAAATTAAGTGTGGGGGGGATAATAGTGTGAAGAGATATAATGCTATTGAAAAGGCTTAACATGGAATTAGAGCGATAGTACATGGGTATGGGCTTGCCTTGTACAATGCCGACCCAGGCTCAATCTCCAGCATCCTATATAGTCTCCTGAACACCACCATGAGTGATTTTTTGAGTGCAGAGCCAGTAGTAGTCCCTGAGCATCACCAGGTGTGGCCCCAAAACTAAAACAATAACAAAAATAGATAAAATAAAATAATAAAAGGGCTTGACATGATGGGATGAAAGTGGATGTTTGATAAATGTTTCTTAGTTTCATCTTTCTATGCCATTCTCTTCTCTCTTTTTTTCTGTTTTGGGAGTGGGGGATGCATCCAGTAGTACTCGGAGCTTTTGGACTTACTCCAGGATCTGTGCTCAGAGGTCTTCATGGTGCTTAGGGGACCATGTACAGTGACATGGACTGAACAGGGGTCAGCAGGTTCCCCTAACTCTTTTACTCTCTCAGGCCCCCCCTTCTTTCCTAACTCCATCTTTCTCCTTCTCTCTCCCTTCATCTACCCTTCTCTATATTTTCCTTCTTTGAAATGAAACAATCATTTATTTTTATTTACTTAGAAAATTGACAAAAAGTCAAACTATGTAAACTCATGCTCACTAATGTTTTCCTTGCTCTCTATATTTTTTAAAGTATCTCAAGGGTTTGTGGCAAGTAAAAACTTAAATTTGTTTTTTTGGTAAAATTTGAGAGTACAAATCTTACATAAAATGCTTTTGTTATAATTCTCTTTAACTTTTTTATTCAGCCAATGGGAAAATTTTATAGGGACACAGTGTTCTGTAGTGGAAAGTGGCTCAGAGATTCAAAAACTCGATTTTAGTGCTCTCATTGAGGCAAGTATAAGAGTTCCCTTTGTTCCAATTTGTCACACTTTATTATTCGCCCACAGATACTGGCATCTATGTGGGAAAGAAGGAAGGGTTTCAGCTGGCTACACTACCATTCCCTTGCATCTCTGGTGTCCTATTTCATTTCACACTCTCCAAAAATTTCATTCAAAACAAAAATTTATTAGATCAAATGTAAAAGGACACAGTGAACTGCATTAACTATCATATAAATGTTCTCTCACAAGCCAGCTTTAATAATCCATCTTATTTCCCTGTCTCAAAGACTGGAAGTCATATTTGCTGAGTTGTGAAATATAAGCATGGAGATGGAAGGGAAAAGTTCTGCTAAATGTCCAGCACTACTAATGGGAAAAAGCTGAAGGGGACCAATACAGGGGACCAATACAGGGGACCAAAGAGAAATCTCAAGGGATTGGAGCACGTGCTTTGCAAAGGGGAGGCCTGGATCCAATCTCCTAGGCACCAAGCTGGGGGTAGCCTATGGACAGGACTGGGTGTGACTCCCATAGGAAACACACCGAAGTTTAAATAGTGACACAAAACCATCACATTTAAATAAATTTCATATTCCTAGTTACCCTCAAGTTTTCGTGGGAATACAGGGAATATGAAAATTCCTTAGATGGAGCTAGGGCGTGCCCCATTCCAGCTCTACCTCATTTATGACCATTTCAATCTCCAGTAAAATCTAGAGTGTAACCAAGTAAATTAAACACTGTTAGGTATATACTGACCCCATTTTTACTTGTCCATTTTGAAGTTATTTGCTTCATATTCTCTTATTCATTTTCCTATATATAATACTTTAAATATATTTATATAATGTATATATAATTGGAAAACTTTTTTCATTTGTAAGAAGTTACATATTCTACCAGGAATGCCACAGAGAGCACTGCCAATGTTCTGATTCCTAGAAGAAACATTTTCCCTGGAGTTGCTAGGTGCGGGTTCTGCTTAACCTAAAGGGATTAGGCATGCCCTTCAGAGTAATGCCTCATTCACCTTTAAGATTTTCTCACATTTTTTCCAATTTTCTCACTTTTTATCTGAGCAATTATGAATACCTGCATGATTTCAACTGATTACCAAACCTTTAATCAGTTTGTGAAGGATTCCTCCCATATTCTTCACAAACACATCTTTCCAACAACAACTATGGTCTGATTTTATGCAAAGCAAAAGATAATCTTTATTTATTATTTCTTGCTATTTCAACATATTCCTCATGTTCCAACAGAGTCCACATGATATTACTACTTGAAATTCTGAAGAAATAAACTTTCCTTCTATTTAATCATAATTTTCTCCTCATAATAGATTCAAACTATAAAGTATTAATAAAACGTATTAAAAGTATTAATGAAAAAGTATTAAAAGTGTATAAACTATTAAAGTATAGACACACTATTAAAGTATAGACACACATAAAAAATATATTTTATTTTATATAAAATAAAAGTAATTGAAAAACTTTTGGCTTGGACAGAGAGTTAACTTTAACCAGCCTAGGGGCCGGAGCGATAGCCCAGCGGGTAGGGCATTTGCCTTGCACGTGGCCGGCCAATGCCGGCAGGGGTTTGATCCCCGGCATCCCATATGGACCCCCGAGCACCGCCAGGAGTGATTCCTGAGTGCAGAGCCAGGAGTAACCCCTGAGCATCGCCGGGTGTGACCCAAAAACAAAGCAAAGCAAAGCAAAACAAAACAAAACAGACTTTAACCAGCCTAAACAGTAGAGAATGGAGTGGTAACTGCAGATAAGCCCAGTAACGATGGCAGAGTCTTCAGTTCCAACCAGAGGAACATGCAGGGAGCAAATCATCAGATTGGATGAGACTACATTTTTATTGCAATTTTCAAATACCACCCATCTCAAAGGTTTGAAAACTTCACTTTGTAAATGTTCAAAGTCTCCTTCTAATGAAAACAGCATTCTAAGAAATATATTTAGCCAAATCCCAGCGAGCAAAAGCACTGCTCAAATAACTAAAAAAGAAGAAGCAGTGTTTGGAAAACAGTCTTTGAGCAGATGGCACTGTGAGTCCAGCGTCAGGAGATTCATTCACAGCAGCTGAACCGTCGTCTCTTGTCCAGGCGAGTAAAATCCGTTATGTACCCCACCCCACAGATTTTCAACCCAGACACAGACACAAGCAGATGTTGAAATTGCTCTCAACTTAAACAGTATCCACAGTTTAAAACATGCCAGCAACGGTCCCTCTATATTTTACTACAATTAGTCATGAGTTTTCAAACTACCACAAAGAAACATACCTTTTTATTTTCCACTCTGGGGAGAAATCCTATGGCTGTTCAACCACTGGTCAATCTAGCAATAAAAGGATAACAAGTTTTAACAAGAAAAGCTTCAGCTTGCTGAAGCTTCTTTGCAAGAGAGACGAATGAAGCCAAATTAAACCCAACCATTCGACAGAGGAGTACTGACAAGTTCAGTTGGAAGCTCCACCACGTTGACAAATCAAAAAGCTGCTCAGCTCACAGTGTCACAGAGGCAGCCAGACTGCTATGACGTCAGCTTCTTGGAGGCGGCCTGCAAGCATCTCTTCCAACCAGAGCTCGGTAACTTTAGAGCCCTTCTTGCTCTGGGTAAACAACTCCAGGTCCAGGACATTTTTAGCTTTTATAATGAAGTACAGCATTTTCAAACTTGCCACAAGAGCTTGTGTTAACATCACAAGAGACAATGACAAAGCTTCCATCTCTGTTATTTTGGGGGAAGTCAAACTGCTCTCTTCTAGATGAGAATGTTCTTCTCGACCTCTACTTTTCTGTTTCCCAGCCAGTGGTCAAATTGAACTTTCAGTGACTTTCAAAAGTTGCTGTCTGAAAGTGGCTAAACAACATGCACAGCAATTTTACGTAAAAACGATCTGAAGAGATTTGTGAACGCTAACTTCTGTCTTTGAATACCCATGAAATGGGACAGATTCAAAGACTCCCTTCATAGCTATTGTGATCTGAGACAATTTGCTGCATTCTCTAGTACAGTGATACATTTGTGCTAGAGAGAATCAGAACACTATTGGGGTATGTGGCTGCCACGGGTAGGGAGAAACCGAATGAGACAGCCCCGTGCTTGTTGTCAGTCGAGATGACTACAGCCCAAACAGGAAGACAAAGCACACCAGTGATTTGCAGAACCAAGACCTACAACCCTTGTAACATACCCAGACTGAGTGTGAACTTGTACACAGTTCTCTGTCTAATTCTGTCTAATTCACACAAACTGATTTTTTAAAAGAAGGTCAAAATAATAAGGTTCTAGTCTTATTTGTATGGTCCTTTGTATGGTCATTAAAGCAAAGCATATTCACGCTCACAAAATTTTTTGCCTGCTTCCTCACAAATATTTCATAACAGTGACTTGTTCATAACGGAACCCTCATACATGTAGAACCATTGAAACGTTCTATTTTCAAAACCTGGAATCAAACTCTCAAAGGCAATAAAAACAGAGTTATGGTACATAGTGATTATTTGTGAATAGGCGTATTTGCCAGGACTTAAAATGTATCTTTATCTTAGTTCATCTGCACCAACTGCATATGAAACTATTATGAATCCAATATTATGGATTAACCAGGGGTCAGAGAAGTGAAGTGTTTTGCTGAAGCTCACAGGTTTCCAACTAGAGACCCTGGAATTTTATCAGAGACCAGGGATTTCAATTCTAACACTTATCTCTGTCAACTCTGAGTTTCTGTTTCTTCTGTAAAGAGATAAGTGCACTTCATGAGGCTATTGTAAAAGAATGAGGGAATACACAGTGCCAGCCAAGCATGCACTCTGTCTTTCTGTCTGTCTCTCTCATGCACACACACACACACACACACACACACACACACACACACACACACACACACACACACACACACACACACACAAACGTCATTTCTGCTTCAGTTTTAAAGAGAACAAAAAGATAAAAAGATCCTGGGCAGTTTTTAAGAGAACAAACTGATCCAGGCCAGGGTGCTGGCAGCGGGCAGAGGCCTCAGAAAGCATCATTGCAGAATTATCTGATAACATTGTTCTACCAAACTCTCTTCCATTCCATTGTCCTTTGTAAGTCAAATGAAGCCTTTTCTAAATCCTATCCAGATATGTAGCTAATTTAAAAAAGACAGTAGGCTGGACTGCATATTAGCATATAGTTCCTGTTTCAATACTTTGTCTCGTGGATCTCCTAGTAGTTTCCATGTCAGAGTGAGAACACATTGGATAGGCATTTGCCATGCATGCGGCCTATCAGGGCTTTAACCCCAGCATCCCATAGGGTCCCCTGAGCACTGCCAGGAGTAATTCCTGAGTGCAGAGCCAAGAGTAACCCTGAGCATCACTAAGTGTGACCCAAAAAAGCAAATATATACTTCTTGTCATGGTAAAGTAGCCTTACATAATATATAGAATTAAAAGCTAGGCAAATAATTTTACTTCAAGTAAACCACTTAATCAAATATTGACAGACTCTTGCTATTGGATATTTACATTTTTATGTTTATTTAAAATTTATATGCTATATATTATAGCCAAAAAATAGCCCCCCCATGACATAATTAGGTGACACAATTCCTCGAAACTTTTGTTTTAAAGGAAATTTCCAAAGAATTCCTACCATTACACACAGGAACTGATTTAAAAGACTGGTATTTAAAGACAACTGTATCATAACATGTGAACAATTAGCATACATGACATTTTCAAGCAGGTCTCAAAATGATCTTCATTTCATGCAGAAAATAAAGTTTGTTGTGTAAATCATATTACTTTTCAAGCATTGAAACAACTTAGCTTTCAAAGATAAAACTGGCTCAAATTATTGCCCTATATGTATTTTAGAAAAAAAATCATGGCATTCATATCTAACGAAAAATACTATTCATGTGACAAATACCTACAACGGTGTCATTAATGAATAATATAAATGTAGAAATACTTGCTGTTGTAAAGAAAGAAAAGGCAAATCAAAGAGGAAGACAAGAAAGCTCAAGAGGCCGAACGCAAGTTTTCCATGCTGAGAGACTAGGTTCAATCCTGGACACCACATAATCCCTTGAAAATGGCCAGGGATGACTCCTAAAAACCACTAAATAATGCAACCCCACCACCAAAAAGAAAAAAAGTCCTGGAGAAGACCTGAAAATCTCTACATGAATACTGTCATTAAGTCACAGTAAACTACGTTTAAGAAAGGATGAAGAATGACTATCATAAATGTTACTAGCAGGTATTTCCAGACTTAGAGGATTTTAAATCCAGAAAAAAAAACCCTAAAATAGTCTAGCTGCCCTTCTCATTTTACAGCAGAGGAAAGAGATTTCCATGTTAAGCCATATGCTCAAGGTCACAGTGTCACTCAATAGCAATGTCACAAACAGTGCACAGATCTGAATACTGGTAGCATGCCTTCAAGTTTCAAATTTTGAGCAGGACAAAGGAAGGGAAGAGAGCCCAGGCAGTAGAATTGGAAGCCTGTGGAGGTTGAGAGAATGGGTCAAAAGGTTGTACCACATATTTTGCAATACATGAGATCCCAGTTCAATTCCCAGCCCCACATGGCCCCCTAAGCATCACCAGGAGAGACCCCCTAAACTGGAGTCAGAAAGAGGCCTGGAACCACCAGGTGTGTGCCCCCTTCCCAATCAAAAGAATTGGAGATACAAAAAAGTTGCTTTCTGACTTTTTTGCTTAATTTTCTAAGTCCAAAAACAAGGAAGTGAGTACTTCATCTTCCAAGTATAATGATATAATTTTTGGTTCAAAATAGAAAGGCAAAATGACTTCATCTGAGTAGTTTAAATAATATGGAGATAAGTACAACTACTTTGATGGTAGCATCTAGCATAAATTTAGTTTCTAAGAATCTGTCTGAAGGATAATCTTGAAAATTTAGAACTTTATTTAAATCTCTTTATGCTTTAAGAATTTAGCCATGTGAAAGACTGGGTGGCTTCTGGCTTCTTATTTGTGTATTTTTTATAGTGCTTATATATTTAGAGAACATATCCACTTACCTGTACACTTAATACACTTAACAATAAAAGTATAGTGGTATTTTTATTTTCACTGAAAACAAGATGAAAAATTTGGAAAAGAGATGAATTTGGAAGATTGAATTCATTTTATGCATACGAGAGCTTAGAGTTATTTAGGTGAACTATTTTAAGTAATCTGCCCTTCTATGAATAATGTCTGACTTTGGAGATTTTTCCAAGTAAGACACATGTCAATTATTTAGAAAAAATTTCTTCACTGTTTAAGCTACCTTCTGTTTCTAAGGAAAGGTTGTGGGCACTCACAGTTAACATCCATTCAACAAGTATTTAAGGTTAGACTCTACAGATTGTAAGAATAGCCCAATCCTTGTCCCATACATGCAAACTTGGTCAATTCTAAAGATTCCTGAAACAATGACCTGCAACACAACTGCCCGCTTCTTTAGTAGCCTGGTAGACCTGCAATAAATTTGCAAACAAATGCAGAGAACCTCTCTTGGTAGCTCCCATGGTTTTATAGTTAAGTATGATAAGGGATCAGTTCAGTGCATACTGCTTTTACTCACATTTTATGAATATTACCCGAACTGGAACTTTTTCCAGATTTTCTGAACCCAGCCAAGCTAGGGTGAAGCCTAAGTTTCTTAATTGGTATAAAGTTTCACAGCTTTTTCTGGCAAATTTGATTTGTGTTAACTCCTGATAAAAGTTGATTATTAAATAGAGTTTTGACCATTATAAGGCTGTTCAGGTTTGTAAAATTATGAGTTACATATGGTATTTTTTATTCATGGAAGCTACTTATTTAGATCGTGTGTTTCAGTTACTGTGCTATTTTCCCCACTGTTGGATGTTTTGCCTCTAGAATCATGGGATGGTGGCCCTCTCTTCTATTCTGGGGACTGCTGACACATCAACAGGCATTTTAGCCATGTTTGTCTGCCATGAGGCTTATGCACAGGCATTTCCAGATGAGAGAAACATTCAAGAGTAGTTTCAAACTATCTGTTCTTTGTACATAGTGGTCTGTATCTGAAGAAACAACACAGCTTAAAAATGTGAGTTATTTAAAACTACAAATTTTACTTTTTGTTTACGAATTTGTTTTTAGCATCTTTTATTATTTCCAGATTCTTGACTTGGGAGACACTGACAATGATGACAACAAAATTTCAAGAATTGTTACAGAAAAGGGACTTGGGCATCCCAGTCTGCCACAAGAGGGCGAGCCTGAGTCACTTTGACCAGAAAGGTTATAGCTATAAGGCATGGAGGATTGTACATGTTATGATACATCCAAGGTCAAGTGAAACATATATCAGGAGGTCTTGTCCAAGGTTGGAAATTATCACAAACGTGTGGGAATCAGAGGCTAGGTAAGACAGAAAATGGAACCGTGTGCTAACAATTGTCGAGGGTACTAATGCCAACCTAGAACTGAGCATTAAATGGAGGCAAAAGGATACACATGACAACCCTTTTAATGTAGTTCTGTAATCCATAGTCTGGAGGGGAAGGAAAAGAGAAAGAGAGAGAAAGGGAAGGAAATAAAGAACCTGCCATGGGGGGGGCGTAGCCCAGCAGGTAGGGCGTTTGCCTGCCGGCGGCCCGCCCCGGGCCCCCCCCCCGAGGGAACCGCCGGGATCCTAGGAGACCGGGTAACCCCTGACATCGCGGGACGTTGGTGGTGGGAGATGGGCACTGGTGGCGGGATGGGTGCTGGAACACTGTATGACCAAAACCCAAATATGAACTTTTTAATTGTATATCTTTCTAATTGTAAATATAAAAAATTTTTTTTAAAAAAGAAAAAAAGAAAACTGACATGGGGAAGGCATGCAAAGCCAGGGATCGAACTCAGAGCCTCATGTATGTTAATCATGTACTCTAGCATTTTTAACTATAACCCCAGACTCAGGACATAACTCTGTATGGTTATGAATTATGGGATTTTATTATATACAAAACAGTATTAAAAGTTAACAAATAGAGGGGCTGGAGCAATAGTACAGCAAGGAAGGCTTTTACCTTGCGCATATCCCACCAGATTCAATTCCCGGGGTCCCATATGGTTCTCTGAGCACTGCCAGGAGTAATTCCTGAGCTTAGAATCAGGAATAACCCCTGAGTATCGCCAGATGTGACACAAAAATCCAAAAAAGAACAGAAAGATGTCATCTTTTCCACCAAGAAGGCTCAAAAAAATTTTCAAAAGGGTGAAAGAAAAGCTGTTTTGATAGATGGCCAAATAAACTTTTTGTTGTTGTTAAAAAAAAAAAGAAAGCCGCCAGGAGAGGATACTGGTCAGTGGTTGGAATCTACCACAAGTGTGTCGTGGGCAGAGGATATGTAAGATAGAAAAAGGGGCCAGTATGACAATAGTAGTTGTAAACGATCACTCTGGACAAGAACTGAGTGTTGAAAGTAGATAAAGGGATATACGTGATAACCTGTCAGAATCTGTATTGCAAACCACAATGCCCAAATAGCAGGGAGCGGGGGGGGGAGAGAGAAGAGAGAAAAGAAAGGGAGGGAGGAGAGAGAGAGAGAGAGAGAGAGAGAGAGAGAGAGAGAGAGAAAGTAAAGTGCCTGCCATAGAAGCAGGCTGGGGGATGGGAGGAGCTGGGGGGTGGTGGGAGGGGAACTGGAGACACTGGTGTTGGGAAATGTGCACTGGTAGAGGGGTGGGTGTTGGAACATTGTATGAATGAAACCCAATCATGAACAGCTTTGTAATGGTCTATGTCACGGTGATTCAATAAAAAAAGTTTTAAAAAAGAGAGACTACTTAGGCAGTATAATTTGAAGGACACAGGAATGAATTCATTTGCTCTCCTTGTCCCCTCCACAAGTTACTATGCTACATAATCTACCAGAAAATATATTAATCAAGGTTAGGTGGCAATGTTATGCAACCAGCGATTTGTCAAAAAATATGATTGACCAAATAAGCAACTAATAACTAGTCACACCCCGCACAAAACAAAACATACAACAAATAGTAAGCTGAAAAAAACTGTTTTATTTTTTTTTTTTTTAGTCAAACAAAACAGAGTAGCGCCCCCTTGAGTAGGGCTTAGAATCTTTCATTCATGAAGCATGAAGCATGGAGATGGGGAAAAGAAGAGAATAAGAATCTGTAAAAGTGGGCTAAACTTCAAGTTCATGTGAGAACATTTGATCAGGCAAAAAGTCATGTGACACAATGATGAAAGGACTATGGAAAAGAGTGGATCTGGAGACGAGGGTACAGAAAGAAAGGCACACAGACATGTTTGAGTCCTATCAGAGCATTTGCATGAAGCCAGACATTCATTCCCTACACTAAGGCTCCTCAATAGTTCAAGGAAATGGTAAATGCCTGATAGCTAATTCTTGCTTGTGAACGTCTGCTAAAGAAAAAGGTGATGGTAACAGTCCCAAGTGGTAATATCATGGAGGATGAAAGATATTAAGGCTAAAATAGAACATCAGTATGGAGAGACCATAATTGGGGTTCGACACTTATCTTCATGATGCCAATGCTCATCCAATCCCCAGCACCACATACGGTCCCCAAACACACAACCAGGAGCTCATCCTGAGCACAGCTGAATTGTGGCTCCAAAAAGCAAAACAAATGAATAAAAAAGAATAGCAGGTACTTAGTGTGGCCCATAATGGAAGGCTCTGCATGGCCTTTGTACTGTTATTCTATTGCTATTGTCATCAACATATTTGACACACTACAACTTCACACTTTCTTATCCAATTATTGTGAGGTGTTGCAGGTGTGGCTGTTGTACTCGGCTGCATCAGCAGGTGACTTACAGGAGACAGGCTTGTCTACACCCAGGGCTCTGCCCCGTGAGCCCTGGATGGTTGATGGTCTGACATAGAAAAAGACTGGGCCCGGCCCTGGGATGAACCCAGAGCCACGCAGAGCCTGGCAAGCTACCCGTGGTGTATTTGATATGCCAAAAACAGTAACAATAATGAACCTCATTCCCAACAAATGGAGACGTTACTGGTGCCTGCTCTAGCAAATCGATGAACAACGGGAAGACAAGTGATTCAAGTGATACAAATATTTTTGAAAAATCAGTTACCGATGAATAAATTCCATCCCCCATCTCCCCACACACCTACAGAGAATTCAGTGACATGGGTTTTTCCTCCTGGCTAGCTTTCTGTCAGCAGAATTGTGAGGACCAGGAATCCCAACCCCTGCCCACACCCACAATACCTGCCCTTCCCTCAACTAGTTCCTTTGTTTCTTCTACTTTGTGGACTCTAAGCATTAGAGTAATGGGGTGGAAGAGATAGTACAGGGTAAGGGACTGCTTGCTTTCAGCTCATGCTAATCTGATCCCCAGCACCACATATGGTTCCCTGAGAACTGCCAGTAGTGACCCCTGAGCACACAGCAAGGAGTGAGTCCTGAGAACTTCCAAGTATGGTGTTTCCTCCAAAGCAATAGTAGCCACAATAAAATAAGTAGAGTATGCTAATGGTCTCCAAGAGGTTAGGTTACAGATACATTGCAGAGCAAAGGAACTCAGATTCTCAGGAGTCATCTCAAATCCAGAAAAAAGAACTGCATCACCTCTCATGTTAATCTGCGGGTGTGGGGTTCTAAGTGACTGATCCGCATCACTGTAAAGGACGTCTATTTTAGAAGTTTCACCTACTTCCTATTGGTCCCAAAATAAATGGAATGATACAGAAGGAACAACGTGGATCATGGGATCATATAAAAATATCGTATGTTCATAAGATAAGAAACTGTAATAAATGTTCTGAATTTAAGTAATAGATGAGTTGTTTTTTTTTTAAAAACTTATTTAAGTTCTGAGGGAACCCAGCATGGCTCAGTACATAAAACTGCCTGCCTTATAAGAGTAAGGTCATGAGGTTGATTCCCTGGTACTGCCCACATACCTAAGTTTACTGCTAGTGCTTCAGGGAACTCCCTGCACCACAGTGGAGTGTGGTATACAGGGCAGGTATATTCAAGCATCACAACTCAAAGAGCCTTGCGAGCTGGGTAGGATTTCACACCCTGGCAAGATGTGTGAGCACTAGAGTGACACCTAGTGGTGGATATGCCACAGCTAAATGAAAGTAACTCTGATGAGCCTACGTGCAAGAACTAAAATCAGACAAGGGGACTGCAGCAAGCACCACACCCCTACTCATCACAACTACAACAATAAAGGGAAGAGTCGACAATTGTCAGGTTCTTAAATTCTCTTTCCTTCCTTGCTAAATTATTAGAGGCAAGATGACAAATTAGAGAGCTTTACTCTAGCCTTCACATTCTGTTAGCCTCCAAATGTATAGAGGCAGATCCTTTTTTATAATGAACTTTCATTAGAATTCAGGTAACATGGTTATAATAGTGTTAGAGTTTATACTTTAGCCCACCTACCACCATGAAGATGGCCAACACCGTCCCCCGCAGCCCCAGTGCCACCTCTAATCCAATCCTTCTCACCTCTCCTCTGACTGTGCTTGGTAGTCTAAGTATTATAATGCCAAGTCAAAGTTCTAATGCTTATTAAATAGAGGCAAAAAACACACCCTTTTATGTTCTGTAATCCATAGTCTGGGGGGGAAGGAATGGAAAGAAATCAGAACCTGCATGAGCAGGGCTGGGGGGTGGGGGGCTGGTGGCGGGATGGGTGCTGCAACACTGTTTGACCAAACAAATATGAACTTTTTAATTGTATATCTTTGTAATTGTAAAAATAAAAATAAAAATAAATAAAATATTAAAAAAAGTTCTAATGCTTAATACTGTCCATTTTCTGTTCTGTCTGAATACTGGAACACACACTCATCCTGTGCCCCAGTGCTTACCCTTTCTCTCCCTCATTTAATTTGCTTGATGTAAGACCACAGTTCCACTGAAGCAGATACTTTCAAATTACAGATCTAACTTGTGAATCTAAAATACACCATAGGGGCCAGAGCGATAGCCCAGAGGGTAGGGTGTTTGCCTTGCACGCAGCTGGCCTGTGCTGGCCCGGTTCGATCCCCGGCATCCCATATGTTCCCCGAGCACCGCCAGGAGTAATTCCTAAGTCCAGAGCCAGGAGTAACCCCTGAGCATTGCCGGGTGTGACCCAAAAAGCCAAAAAATAAAAAAAATAAAATACACCATAATGGGTGACCTCAGAAAGGAACAAAGGTTTTATTTCTAGTCTTAAAGAATTACTTGTATAGCATGTGTGATAAATCAGATTACGGCGCATCTTAATTTAAAACAGCCAGAAGAGATATAGAAAGCACAGAGGTGCAGAAAACACATGGATGGCACCTTCCTTCAGAATCAGATATTATTGGTGGATCTCTTTGCAGTATAAAGAATACTACAGCTCTGTAAATACTTCAGTGGCACCACTCCTGTCTGGCATTGTTTGAAATGAGTCGAGCATTCTAAATTTTTCTGAAAGGTTTTAGTTTGTAAGTTAATGCAATATTCAATGGACTCTTTCCTTAATATTTGTTTTGGAACAACAGTAAGTAAAATATGTATTAAAAATCTAAAAATGTACTGATAGTTAAGAAATAAAACAGAACCGGAGCAACAGTATGACAGGTAAGACATTTTCCTTGCATGCAGCCTTCCCGAGTTCCATGCCTGCCACCACATCTGGTCCCCTTAGTGCCACCAGGAGTGTTCCTTAAATGCTCAAAAGGAGTAAGCCCTGAGCATCACTGGCTGTGCACTCTCTCAAAAAATATGTGCAAAATAGCAAACCATGTATAAACTCAGGTCAAAATACCCCAAGGAGGGTAGCACAGCACAGCAGGTAGGGCATAGCACAGCAGGTAGGGCATTTGCCTTGCACGCGCCAACCCAGGTTTGATCCCGGCATCCCATATGGTCCCCTGAGCATCGTTGGGAGTAATTCCTGAGTGAAGAGCCAAGAGTAACCCCTGAGCATTGCCAGGTGTGACCCAAAAAGCAAAAAAAAAAAATACCCTAAGGAGATTTTTTTTTTCAGGCTGAGGGGTTCCAAGTGCAGTCCAGGAGACCTCGGGGCCCTATCAGGGATCCTCAGCCAATAGGATCAGTAGTTCAAAATCAGAGACTAAGAGCATGATGCTTCTTGGGCCTGAAATACTGGGGGGTCCCTGGGTTTCCAGTGGTGATGCTGGGGGGCCCCCAGGTCTGCATCTGTGATGCTGAGGGATGATGTGTGAATCGAACTCAGGTCAGATACATGCTAGGCACACACCCTAACATGGCAGTACCTCCTGGAGTCCCCACATGAACATTTCCAAAGAAAAGTTCTATACAAAAAAATGAAAATACATGAATAATTTTAAAAGATAAATTGCTACAAATACCACTGATTATAGAGCTCCCTATAATACATTTTAAGAGTTGTCAAAATCTTGACCCAAAGAGATCTCTTGAAGAACCATAATGCATAATATGCCTGTAGAAGACCTGGGTTCAATTCCTGGGGTGTCATGGTCTTCAGAGCATGGCTGGGAGTAGCACCCAAGCAAAATCAGGAGATGGTGGTCTCCACACACCCCAGCTAATCCACCTTCCTCCCAAAATAATTTTAAAGCAAAGTAATTTTAGCTATTGTTTTTGAGCAGTGCTCTATTTTTAAAAAATAAGTAAAGGAAAATTACAACTATAAACCTCAAAAACTTTTTTATTACAGTAATAGAACTAAATAATTAGAAAATATCATTATATTTACATAAATATCTAAGTTATAAAATGAGGCTCATTTAGAACAGAACAATGTGCCTCAATATCTGACAGTGAAAGGTGGAGATTTCTGAGGTTTCTTCTTATTCCTAAAAGTGTCCTTTTGCAGTGCTATTCCCTGATTAAGTGAGGTTATAGAATCCCTTGACCTGGTAGCAGTTCCTGAAAGCGTCTGAAAAAGAATCAACACCTTTGCCAGGACTGCGAGAGAATTATTTCAGAACTGTGAGTAGAAAAAACTCATATAAACAGACTTCAAGTGACTAAAATGTGTTTATTAAATTATATGAGGAGGACATTTTGACTTTATGTAACAGTTATGTACACTTTTAGAATAGCCAGCATTTAAAACAGCTACTGCAATCTCCCTCCCACCCAGCTAGCCAACACAAAGGTACTGTTCAGGATCAATTAGGGAGTCATCACATTTATAACTGCAGCAAAGAAGGTTCTTCTGCCAAGGTCAAAGTATGTGTGCATTTATATATTATTAATTTATATGCATTTCTATTTTTGTTTGATATTTTTAGGTTTTATTTCTTTCAGATTTGTACCTTACCTAGCAAATCTCAAGGACTGCTACTGGCTTGTACTCGGGGATTACTCCTGGTAATGCTGTGGGAGGAACTGGGGCTGGCCACATGCATAGCAAATTCCTTAGCCCTACACTATCTCCCCTGCTTCTTTATCCATTTCTTTATTAAATGTTACATGTAAGCTGTAGGCCCTACTTAGGATGTGTTTGTTTCATCAAAACCAAGTGCAATCACTTCTTGAAAGAGACAAAATATTACAAACACTGAATCACATTACACTTCTCCAAAGAGACATAAAAATTACAAACCCTGAATCACATTACATTTCAATTGTGTTTTCACAGTTTTCCTACAGGGCCACCTTCAATAATGTTCAGGGGATCATGGGTTGATTCTGTGAGGCTCAGCCCAATGGTTCAGCCCCTGATGGTTCAGTGTTTAGTTTGGTGTGTGCGTATGGGTGGGGGAGGGGGTTGGGGAGGACCAAGAACTGGAGCAAGACTGGGGTCACACCTGATGATGTTGGGGAAGGCATGTGGTAAAAAGAACTTAACCCAATGCCTCACACATGCTGGACATATGCTCCTCTTTTCTGAGGAATTTCTCCGGCTATAAATAGTTTTACTTTCCAATTGTACTAAATCCCTATAAAACTTTATAATAAACAGCTAACTTTTTTCAGTTTCTGATAGTATTCTCTACTGTTCTACCTTCACTCCTTATATTCAATTAGGGCATCAGAACCAAATATAACTCTTCCTGATGAAACTCAGCAAGTGGTTGTTCTGTGCTAGAAAAACTATGTGCATATTTAAAGTTAGGGCTCTGGCTACCAAATTGGCACTCCAAGCTTCACTGGCAATGGATTAAATAACTGTAACTCCCTCAACCAAGCTAACAGAAGTGAAGGTTGGGGAATGCAAGCCAATACACATTGCAGGCTTAGCACTGAATTTTTCTTTGTTTTATGAGTTTGAGTCAGCTACGTTTAAAAATAGCCAGCTGAATTCTTTCTTTTCTTAAATCTAGGCCAAATTACCAAAGACACTCCTTCCTACACCCAAGAATGTGCATGCAAGGGAATTTTCTACAATGAGGTTATTTGTTCAAATTCATTTTCACTGTATTATTTAAATAGTGCAGCTTCGAAGGTGCTCAAAAGAGTTTCCTTCTTTTAATAATTGGGCAACTTTGTTGTCTAATGAATGTAGAAGTCTGTGAATTCTTTCTCTTTCAGAAGTAGCTTTGCACAACAAAATAATGCAAGCTAAAGAATTAAGGGAGGAGGGGTCTTGGGTACCATCTATATTAAATTTTTCCCCAAAGTCTGTGTCCTTCGGGAAGACACAGATACTTTATAGGTCCCGAAAGTGCCCTCAGAACAGCTTGAAGCTCTGGGGGAAAGACTGCAAAAGGTCACTGTGTGCTGCTCCAAAGTTGCTGCCATCACTTCTCAGCCAGTGGGTTCCCCGCAGACTGACGGGCCCGGATTCACGGCTCCTGGATACTGTATGGCAGGTGTGTGTGTGTGTGTGTGTGTGTGTGTGTGTTGTTGTGTGTGGGTGTGTGCATGCTGGATAGAGCTCTCATCCTATGCCACTGTATGGCAGAAATGTGTGTGTATGTGGCACATGCGCTGGATACAGCTCTCATCCTATGCCACTGTATGGCAGAAGTGTGTGTGTGTGTGTGTGTGTGTGTGTGCTGTATAGAGCTCTCATCCTACGCCAGTGTATAGCAGAAGTGTGTGTGCATGTGTGTGTGTATCTGTGCTGGATATAGCTCTCATTCTATGCTACTGTAGTGTGTGTGTGTGTGTGTGTGTGTGCGTGTGCTGGACACAGCTCTCATCCTACGGCACTGTATGAAGTTGTGTGTGTGTGTGTGTGACACGCACGCACGCATGCACACACAGGCACAACTGCTAACCAGCTCTGTAGTGAGTGGGTGAAGAATTGGCAAGAGCCACCCTGGACAACCAGCAGACAGTAAAGCTCCATAACTAACCAGAGCAGCTGTGAGAGCAATCCCCACCCCACTGGGAAGAGTAGCCAAGGCAGCTTTGTTTCAGTCGGTTTGCCCCTTTAGTATCTTAGTGAAATAGTTCCATACATAAAGGGGCAGGACGGGTTTTAAGATTCTCTGAACTGTTTCTAAAACATTAGTGTCTGCAGATTAGTGTTACGAGAGATTGATATATATTTTTCTAAGATATTTTTAATCTTAACAAGGAATCAAGAAATGGGTCAAACAAAGAAGGGGGTGTTAGTTATATTTTCATATTGTCCTGCTGAATTGACAGGACTTCACTTACTGTGCTTAAAATGTGTGTAAATAAAGGATCCATGCTCTTTGTGCTGCATCTGCCTATCTTCTGCGTATGCATAGGTATGTTTCTATCCTATTCCAAGAGTGGGGTCATTGGTATTCCACACTCCTGGTGGATCTGTGGGACACGATGTTCCACTTTAGATCAATATGGGAAGTTTTGTGGTAGATGAAACTGTCCGATGACAAAGTGGGAGACTGTCAGAGTGTGTCTGGGATCATCCTGAGGTCTTCATTTATTGCACATATATGGTTTATTTCTCTAATTGTAGGTGCATGTCTTGGAATCTGTATAGCCTTGACCACACACTATGTTCATTGCTTCTCTCTTTGGCTATATAATATTTCTATTTGTCTTCTTTGAATTTAAAGATTTGGAGATCCTGTGTTAACTAAAGGAAAGTTTCTATCACTGGTGCAAAAATAGAACTATGTGGCATTACTATTCTCAAGCATAGTCTGTATGAGAAATTTGGAAATGCATTAGAGATAACCTGGACATCTAATCAATGTCCTTCAAAGTTTGTGTAAGCTTAGGTAATTCCTGATTCTACAATGCTAATACCTAATTTTGACCCTACAGTGTGCTGTGAAACATGTGTTAAATAATAGAATTGTCTTGAATAGAGACACAAAGAATCTTTAAAAATAAAAATGAGGAGCTGGAGAGAGAGAGAGAGTATAGCAGGAAGCCACTTACTTCCCTTGCATATGGCTGGCCCAGATTCAACCCTCGCACCCCATATAGCTCTCCAAGTCCACCAGAAATGATCCCTGAATACAGAGCCAGGAAGAAGGCCTGAAGACTCCCACATGTAGTCCAAGAACTCATAAAAATTAAATTAGTAAAAAGCAATAATAAAAATACCTGTGTACACACATTAAGTTTCAACTTCTGCAGAGCAATGCCTTTGTTCTAATAACAAGTCTGATCTGCTGGTAGTTTTTAGAAACACTTCTCTAGATATTTTATTATTATTATTGTAGTATAAAAATTTAACTACCAAATGCAGGTTTTAAAGTTACAGAGGATAGCAAATAATCATAAGACTTCTGAAGTGAACAAGTGCACTTTATGTCATGTTGATCCAGGGGACACAATTAGCAATTGGGCAGAAAAGTTCTCAGAAATTCTGAAGCCTCTCTCACAGGTCAATTGAGTTTCCCAGTCTTTGAGGCATCCCCTAACTCAATGTATACTAAATGCTCTATAAACTGTAAAAAATCACATTGTAGCTGTACACATCTGGCCGCAAGGCAATACATATTTCAGATAAAAATTTAGCTCTCAACATTTATTTTCAGTTTCTTTGCCAAACAATTTTCCTGGTGGTAACTAAAAGGCTAATCAAGGATCTAACATAACTTAGTTTTCAACGGGTTGATAACCTTGAGTTGTAATATTTAATAAGGTAAATAGCTACAAATAAAACATAGTATGTATTATTTTATTCCTTTTTGTCATATCATAAAGTTCTAGCTTTTTGAAGCACTAAAATGAAAAGTCAAAAGTTAGGTTTCAACTACTGGTTACATCTCACTCCAGGTTTCACTCCACCCCCTCCAAACATAATAAAATAAAAGACCACAGAGAAAGCAACACGGAGATTAAGAGCAGTTATTTTCATCGCTTTCAATGACTATAAAGTATCTGAGTTTCAATAAATCATTATCATAAATGCCTAAAGGAAAACTGATGCATTGAGGAGGGAAGATGCATTGAGTAACAATTTCAGAATGGCAAAAGACTTTTGACAGATTATATTTTATGCTGCAGTACCAGATGCCCTGCCCTAGATTTTCAGATCTACTAAGCAATGTGAGATCTTCCAAGGCCATGACTCCAATGACTAGAGATGTCTGAATCTTGGTGGTGGTACTGATAAATTCTACTTTTTTTCTGAATAAGTTACTACCAGAAATGAACAGAATAAGACCTTTGGGGTACCTACCTTGCCACTTTAGGCACAAACAGAATGGGAAATGCCCACTTCAGCAAAGTAAGCTTATGTCTATGTCTAGGGTGCTAGCAACTTCCACTGCAATTACTGACCCTGAACTAGAAAATGAAAAAAATTCTCTTCTCATAGTTCACATAAGTAAATTAATCCTGTCCTGATGGCAGTTCTGCAGAGCAATTGATTCTAGTGAACAAACCTGCAGGTCATAAACTTGTTCAACTCACACGGCTCTAAACATCATTGGTAAATAGAGATATGGCTTGTTTAGTTTAGAAGCTGGACATACACGATGGAGGTGATTTGTGAGCAAAGGGCTAATCACCTTTTCATGATTCTAAACTCATCCTTTTTTTTGCTTCTTTGGGGTCAGGGGATATATTTGAGCTAACCTCAACTCTGTGCTCAGAGGTTCATCTGGAGATAGCTGGGGAAACCATGTGATATGGGAACTCATCCAGAGGTCTCTCATGTATGGGAGACCAAGCATATTCTCTAGCATACCAAGCACTATCTCTGGCCTGGCAAATGCAATTTTTAATACAGAACTATAACAGCATTGCAATTAACTATCTAGTTCTACAATAGCCATATTTTATTGTCTCATCATGATTCCCTTAGATATACACCATCACAATCATTAGTGGAGGCCAGGGAGATAGTTCAATGGGCTCCAGGGAATGCTTTCCTTGCGGAGGCCCCAGATCCAGCACTAGACTGCTATGTCTCCCAAGTGCCACTGGGTGGCCCTGTGGTCCCTGCCTCCACCTGACCTGAGCAGCATCTCACATTAAGCCCCAGCAGCAGGGTAATTCTGGGCCAAGCACTGAACTCTCAGACCCACACAGCAGGGTCAAGAATTGCCAGGAAAGGTCTCAAACACTGTTTGAGAGCACCCGGCCTCAAAGAGAAGAAAGTCATCTTCTCAGTGTGATACAACCCAGAAAACATCTTTCATAAATTCATGCATTTTGGGGAAATGTGGCCATGCATGTAAATATCCTACTTGGAATTCTTGTACTAGTCAACTACATAGAAGCAGTCCAGGCTTTTTGATCAGTTTGATAGTCATTCTGCCAACTGTCAGGCATATAAACAGAGGAGAAAAAAGACAAAAATGAAAATGATGTATTAAAGAGAAGTCACACTTACTTCCTTACCTGAAATATTTTAGTGCTTGGCTTCTCATTTGGTAGTGGTTAAGATGTGTCTTTTTTAAAGAAATAATCAGTCTTCAGTGTTTTTATAGCATTGATTACTACAGAAATTATACTCGTTTACTTCTTGTCTTGAAGGGTGAACAAAATAAACAAACTGAAAATGCTACAATGAATGGTAAATGATGAAAGATTTACAGTACAAAAAACAGTGTAAAAAGGAAGACAAGTTTAAATATTGTCGTGTAAGAAAGTGATGAAAATAATACAAGAATGAGAATAAGTAAAATGATAGGCTGGAACATCTGGGAAGGTAAATGCAAAGACAAAGAAAAGGGTTAATTAATAATAATTTAAAAACCCAAAGTTTATTAACAACTGACCTAAGCATTCATTCAACTTAAAATAAAGAACCCCTGCCCAACCCTCAACAAAAGAAAAAAAAAAGCTAAACCTATACTTATAAATTCTGGAGTTTATTATTATTATTTTTTAAAATAATAATAGAACCTATTATTATGAAGAGTGCTTCCTCTCACTGATTTCTACTTTCTTCCCTGAGGGTAAAATTGTAAAATCACATGCTCAGAGTATTTTAAGAAGTCTGCAACAAGGAAATGAAAAACCAATTATTTGGCATAAGTAGACAAAAAATCTTTACCATTTCACAATTTAACAAGTTTTTAGCATATAAAATTTAATTCACAGCAAAGCAGAGCAACATGCAAGATCAATAAGCAGAAAGGTTGCGAGTGTTTTACTTGCAACAGGCAAGGAAATGGGTGTCATGCTTCTGATTCTCTTGATTTATAGATTTAATGCGTGTCTGTAAAGCCATGCATGTTGTACTTCCAGAGGAGTCTCCAAGGGCTACAGGCTTGCCAAGGGCCGCAACACTGCCTGTTTGCCTTACAGATTTTCTCTTAGGTGGTTAACTCTGACAAAATGCATCGGTCTTTAAGGAGCCACCATACCTGGCTAGAGCAGCTCAGTCCAATTCATCAGGTGTGCCTCTACAAACTAGGATGAAGGAAAAATGCTGGTTTTCCCTGTTCGGGAATGGTTATTTACTATTTCTCTGATTCGGTATTGCCTTAACGTGAGAGTATAAAGCTCCTTCCCCAGTCCTAATTGTACAACTATGAGTGATTAGAAACATGATGGGATTACTTACTTGAGCTAAAGAAGTGGCGTCCCAGTGCCTTTTAGTGAGTGAGGTACACACAGTATCAACTCTGTCCCACTGGCTTCTACTTTATGCATCAGTCCTGGCTATGTGGCAATTTCAAAAAGACTTTAAACTCAGTGTGAATCTTGACTTGGAATCGACCCACCAAAACCATCGAAGATCCCTATAGATCTTGAAGCTCAAGCTATTAGAATTAGGAGAGCAATAACAGGCATGTTGACCTTGCTTCATGATTGATCTCTACAGCCTTTCACCTTTAGATTTAAAAAAAAGAAGTGTATGTGCTGGAGGGAGGTGGGGAGAGGGTGTATGGATTTCCCTTGCATACAAATCAGACGGGGACATAAGTGACTAGAGTGGGGAGTGATGGAAACCTCAGACCTGCAGAGGACAGGGTGAGAAACCAGGTGCGCTGCGGGGGGCTTCCGAGCCCAGCGGAGGTTCTGAGCTGGGACTCCCTAAAGCGGGCGTGGTGGAGGTCGGTGCGCGGAGACGCCCCAGCCGGGACAGCAGCTCCAGCGGGCCAGCCTCGCCATCGCCGTGGCTCGCAATAGGCAGAACTGTACCTGACTCACGGATATGGGCTCCTCGGCACCGCGGTCGTCCGCGGACTTGGGCACCTCGAGCCGGTCGATGAAGGTCTGCAGCTCCTTGCGGAAGGCCTTCATCTGCGCGTTGATGCGGTAGAGGAGCTCGTGCTCACGGATGCGGCTGCCGTCGTCCTCCTCGTCCATCAGTCCGAACAGGTCCCCGTTGGCCACGTAGATGCGCGCCTCGGTGATGATGGTGCTGGTGTCGGCGATGAGCCGGTCGATGGTCTTGCCCAGGCGCTCGGCCTCAGAGCGGATGTCCTTCATCTGCTGCCGGTCGGAGAAGCTCTTGGGCCAGGGCCCGGGCGGCGCGGGGTAGAAGGAGCGGGTGGGCGTGAGGCAGCGGATGTTGCGCACCTCCTCCGAGTCGCTCTCCCGCCGATGGGCCCTTCGCGCTTGCGGTGCGGGGGCCTCGAGTCGTCGTCACTCTCCTTCTTGCCCGCATCACTCTCCCGGCATCGCTGTCGCGGGGCTGCCTCGGATGCCCAGGTGCGAGGCCAGGTCGTAGCGCTGCATGTTGGACATGAGCACGCGGTTCTCGTACTGCAGCTGCATCACTTTGCCGCTCAGCTCGTTGATCTGCAGGCGCGCGGCCTTCAGCTCCTCCTGCAGGGCCTCCGTCTTGGCGCTGTCGTGGTGCCGCGCGCCTCGTGGCTGCCAGACTTGTACTTGTACTTGTTGAGCTCGGCGGTGATGCGCTTGTTCTGCTCCTCCAGGTCGGCCACGTTCCGCCGCAGCAGCTCCGTCTCGTCTTCCACCAGCTGCAGAGCTGCCGCAGCTCCGACAGGGACTCGCTCTGCTCCCGGATGAGGGGGTTGGCCGAGCCGTTGAAGTCGTCGCCTCGCAGGTCGTCCAGTTCCGCCTTCAGGCCTCGGTTCTCCACCTCTAGTTCCACGATTTTCCTGCCCAGAATGTTAGCTTCTTCCTCCACAAGCCTCAGCCTTAGCTTGAGCTCTGCCTCTCGGGTGCTGGGAGGACCGCCGGCTTCTCCTTTGGGCAAAGGGCTGTCCAGATCCCCATAAAAGGATCTATACTTCTGGAGCTCATGTTCAAATCTGTCCTTTTTCTTTGTCGATCTTGGCCATTTTCTTTCTCATCAAAGCAGCTTCTTCTTTCACAAACTGCAGCTGGCATTTCAAGTCTTCGTTGTCCTCCTCATTTGGGAAACAGAGGGAAAGAACACAGATCGTTTTATAATGTAAATCAGGAAAACAACACAGACACTTGCAAAAACAATGCTTTTTTCTGGACTCTGAGCTCTAAGGAGAAAGGGGCAAGGAGGGAGAAATAGATGCTAGGTCTTTTTTCAAATCCTTTAAACAGTTTGGGGAACTAAGGATTAGGATATTACATCCTGATAATGAAAAGAGAAAAGAACAATGAGCCACGGTCTATGGCCAGATTACAAACTGCTGCAATTGCACATGGCAATCAGTGTGATGTCAATGTTATATCAACGCTGTGCATAATTTGCTTTGTTTTCATGGTCTGAATTGCCCTGACTGTGATAAATATGAATTCTGCTCCCTGGAGCACTGTAAGGTTCATATTCTGTTATATCAATGTTATATCAACACTGTGTATAATTTGCTTTGCTTTCATGGTTTGAATTTCCCTGACTGTGATAAATGTGAATTCTGCTCCCTGGAGCACTATAAGGTTCAAATGCTGAGCATTCTTTTACATAATCACCTAACTTAACATTCAGAGTAACCATTAGCTTTAAAACTAAAATGCTGAGCAAAGAGCCAGGGAAGTAACCCCTGAGCATCCCAGGGCATGACCCAAAAAAGAAAAAAAAACAAAATTAAACTAAAATGCCTGGTTTTTTGAGATACTCAAGGTTACACAGAGGAAAAAAAATAATCTGAATTCAATTCTGATACTAAAATTCAGGTTCATGATCTTCCTGTCAGAGAAAAAAAGTAATCTTCTCTCTTTATTCAATGGAAAACAGTCTTAAAAAATATAGTAAAACATTAAACTGTCCCTTGCAAGGAAGAACCAGTAGAGAGTCCATCTTGATCTCTTTTAAAATAGGAGATACTCTCCTCAGTCTGAAACAAAAGAGCACTGCTTCTGCCTGATGAGAGGACGTTGGTCTGGACCCTAATGTTCTTCTGGGGCTGGAGAGATAGTACAGCAACTGCCTTCCTTCACCCGGGTTCTAACCCTGGCAACCCAAATAGTCCCTGAGCCCTCTTAGAGTAAGCCCTGGACACTAATGGGTCTGACCCCAAAACAAAAACAAAAAAAACAAACTTAAAAAAAAAAGTTCTTCTGATCCATTCTTAGGACATTCTTTAAGCCCTAATCATTAACTGTCCTGAAGTGCAAACAAAACAAAACAAAACCTAAAAATGAATTCTTTCTGAGATCTAATGCTAACAGCACTTCATTAAGTACAGGAACATGCATAAAACAGTTTCCCCAAATTATCTTTTAAATATTTACTTTGAGATAATCCCATAACTTTTTGGCAGTTTTGGTTTTCCAATTTAAAAAATTGGGACAATTGGAGTTTCGGTGAGCTGTTATAGTGGGAAGGTACCTGCCTTACATATAACTGACCTGGATTTGATCCATGGCACCCCACATGGCCCCTTCCCCCATGTCTCCCACTCCAGTGTAACCCCCTGAGCACAGAGCCAAAAGTTAGCCTTGAGTAGCTGCAAGTGTGACCCCAAAAAGAAAACAAAAGGTTATAAAAATGCATTCCTTTCCCTGTACTGAATCATCTGTGTTTGAGATGAATTTTGGCAAAGACATAGGAGCCGTTAATAGCCATTAATAGTGAAATCGAGAACTTGCCAGAGATAAAGTGGGAATAACATCAAGTGAGGAAATAACAGATTTCTGATTTAAAAACTGGGAACAAGGAATTTATTGAATCTTCTCTCTAAATGAGGTATGTCAGAGAACTTAGGAGAATATGTATAATAATCCTCAGTACAATACAAAGAATGAGATGACTCAATGGAGTGTAAGTTCCTCCAACTCACCACTTCCTTCCTTCTTTCCTCCTTTTGCATCCCTCCTCCCTTCCTTACTCTTTCTTTCTTTCTTTTTTGACTTTTGGTTTTTGGGGGCCATGACCCACTATGCTTAGGGATTACTCCTGGTTCTGTGCTCAGGAATCACTTCTGTGGAATGGGGGTATGGGAGCAATCTGAGAAGGCTGTTTGCAAGGAAGGTGTACTATCCTTGCAACCATTTGCAATTGTATCATTTTACTTATTCTCATCTTGTATTAGTTATGACAAATACAGTGGGAAGCCATAGAAACCACATATTGAAATACATTAGAGAAATGGAAAGAACAGGACTAATATCCTATCATTATTCTTGTGCAAAAAATAAGAGAAAATGTAATCAAGAACACAGAAGGAGAGAGAAGAGGAAAATAAAAATTGAATATATTATAGATTTAAAAATTTGTGTAAATTTGTTCAAATTTTGAATATTTAAATATGTTTTAAAATTGTTTAATGAGAAAATACCTTATAACAGATTTTCTTAAAATTTGCTATAAAACTCTTGTTTCAATTTACAGATATAAAAGCTATTATCTAGTCATATATTTCTGGGCAGCCATAAGGCCACTTCCATATATTTTCTCTTCTGATTTAAAAAATTTTTTATTTAGTCTACCAACACCTTCTGGTACTCTGAAAACAGAGCTCATCTTTACTTAGGCTGATTTTCTAACACTCTTAGAATAATAGTCTTAAACACATATGGAGTGTAAGTTCCTCCACACTTGCCACTTCCTTCCTTCTTTCCTCCTTTTGTATCCCTCCTTCCTTCCTTCCTTCCTCTTTCTTTCTCTTCTCTTTTTTTGGCTTTTGGTTTTTTATGGGCCATGACCCACTATACTTAGGGATTACTCCTGGTTCTGTGCTCAGGAATCACTTCCTGTGGAGTGGGGAATGGGAGCAACCTGAGTAGGCTGTTTGCAAGGAAGGTGTACTATCCTTGCAAACCATTTGCACTAAGTGAAGGATACTATTCTTGTACCAACTGTACTATCTGTTGGGCTTCTGGAGTGTAACTTTTAAGTTTTATTTATTCTTTTCTTCCTTTCTTCTTACTTCTACGATTATTGATATAGACAACTACCTAAAAGTGGGATGTCTTAAAGGTAACATGAACCTCTTCTCTTCACTATCCAATCCCAAAGCATTCCTTTTCTAACTCTCCCATGTGGGAACAGACATTCTATTGGCTTTGTCAATTATAAGTGAACAAGATCAGCACCATGGGGACAGTTGCAAATATAGTAACACAGTACTAATGACACTGTACATGTACTTGTATATGAAAGTAATGATAGCACGGATGTTAACACTGATTTAATAAGGAAATACACTGATTATATTGCCAGGATCTTCAGCCACATAATCGATACGCATAATTAACCTTTGTTTTACATGAGTGCATCAGGCTATTATGTCTACTTATAAATGTTGCTTATTATTATAACATTTAGTGCTTGCTTCTTTTTCCACATACCTCTGTGGGAGTCTGTTGAGCCTTTTTTTCTGATTTTGGTAAGTCTTTGCTTCCTCTTCTTTTTAGAGATAGCTGGAAAAAAAGTATGATTATATTTAGATGAGTAGATTCTTTATTTTTTTTAATTTTTTTATTTTTACAATTACAAAGATATACAATTAAAAAGTTCATATTTGGGTTTTGGTCATACAGTGTAGCAGCACCCATCCCGCCACCAGTGCCCATCTCCCACCACCAACGTCCCCGGTTCCCTCCCCCTCTCCCCAGCCCTCCTCCATGCAGGTTCTTTATTTCTTTCCATTTCTCTATCTTTCTCTTTTCCTTCCTCTCCAGACTATGGATTACAGAACATACATTAAAGGGTTGTCATGTGTATCCTTTTTGCCTCTATTTAATGCTCAGTTCTAGGTTGGCATTAGTACCCTCACAATTGTTAGCACACTGTTCCATTTTCTGTCTTACCTAGCCTCTGACTCCCACACGTTTGTGATAATTTCCACCTTTGACAGGACCTCCTGATGTATGTTTCACTTGACCTTGGATATTGGTATCATAATATGTACCTATATATTTATGTTATGCAGATAAATGCAGTCATTCTGTAACTGTCTCTCTCCCTTCTGGCTAATTTCGCTCAACATAATCTTCTCCATGTCCATCCATTTGTAGGCAAATTTTATAACTTCATTTTTCCTAACAGCTGCATAGTATTCCATTGTGTAGATGTACCAAAGCTTTTTTATCCAGTCATCTATTTTCGGGCACTCGGGTTGCTTCCAGATTCTGGCTATTGTGAATAATGCTGCTATGAACATAAAAGTAGGGATGGTGTTTCCGCTGCGTATTTTTGGTTTCCCAGAGTAGATTCCCAGGAGTGGTATGGCTGGGTCAAATGGGAGTTCAATTTCTAGTCTTTGGAGGAATGTCCATATTGTTTTCCAGAAAGGCTGTACCAGCCGGCATTCCCACCAACAATGGATGAGTGTCCCCTTTTCCCCCACATCCACGCCAAGCACTTGTTGTTCTTGTTTTTTTTGAATATGTGCCAGTCTCTGTGGTGTAAAGTGGTATCTCATTGTTGTTTTGATTTGCATCTAGATGAGTAGATTCTAACATTCACTCCATATTGTCTTTTCAAGTAGCCTTGAAGAAGTCAAGGTTCATATGACAAACCAAGTCAAATGAAATCATTACCACAATAATTAGAAAATAGAAAAAATGAATAAAGATACTCATCACAGTAAGAGAATAATTGAAAATTATCAAATTAATTTGAAAACACAGGAATGCTATAGTAAAAATTCAGAAAAACAACAGATAAATTTATATTAGTGACTAACTGAAGTATCATTATAAATGAAAGGAAATTCTTGTTAGCATTATATGTCATGAAAGGAAAAATATTTTTAGTGTTTCAAATGTTGGTATTAGGTTTCTTTCAGCTTACATTAACAAATTTTCAGTAGAAATACATAAAACATTAATTTTTTTCTTAATCAAGCAAACAAGCTACCATATCTGATATATATGTACATATATGTGTATATATATATACATATATATATTACATATACATTTGAATATATATCATTTAACTCAGTGGAGGCTAGTGGAATTATAGTAAAATGTAATTAGAATCTGTTCCAACTATCTATAAAGAACTATAGATAGATAGTTCCAACTATCTATCTATAGATAGAGCTGATTTGTACAATACAAAGATGAAGATTTTAAGAGAAGCTGAAAATTTCCCACATTTTGTTAACTGACCCTAATTGAAATTGAAATAATCAACACTATGTAGGTCAAAAACACAGAGCTAGCACTAAACTGTTGTGTAGTAGCAGGGGGTGAGTGGAACTCAGTCTTATTTCTCAACATCATTATAATAAGGAGGGCCTTTTATATAAAAATAATCTGTATGTATGACTACATATCCTGTAACGGATATTGAACTGGAAACTGAAAGATCAACTAAACATTATATCTACCATAGAGGGAAGCAAACTATGAGAGTGCACATTGATAAATGCCATGCTTAAGGCTTTGTTTTTGTGTAATATCATTACCCTGGGACTAATACTGGTCACATGGCAGATAGGGAAAAGATATTTGCTGAAGTAAGGAGTGAATATAAAATGGGAAGTTCAGGGGTCAAAAAGAATGTGAGTATAGACTGATAGTAAAAGTAGTAAGGGTTTTTTTTTTAAATGAAGACTTCATGCATTGTCAAAGTGCTACAAGTTAAAATTTTCATGTTAATTCCTAATCCGTACCCAGTGTTAAATAAAGGCATACGTTCAGACACAGAAGGCAGGGATACATTGCTATAATTGGTTCCTTTGCTACAAAACTGAATGCTCCATGTGGTTAATTCTAGTGTCTTTACAGAAAGATGTTCTCTATGTTGCTAGTATAATTTTCTTAGAAACAAAAGCTGTGGGAACTGACTCAAAGTGACTTAGGAACCAATCCACAAATATAGGTCCAAGAAAACAAAGACTATATGGAGCTGAACTAGGAAATTCTGCTAGATTAGGGAGGGACTCCCTGACTGAATGGCACCTAAATTCAACTTATTAAATATTTATAGAATGCTTCTATTTTGAAGTAATTACATTTTTAATGCTTATCAATATACTTCACAAGGCACCAGTTATACACTAATAAAGCTAGGATAATCTTTGTTCTTGAGGCTCCAAGTTTACTTGACAAATGGTCGGTTCCACTGCAACTTTTAAAGCAGTGTGATGAAAATAAATTTTTATAAAAACCACATTACCAAGAACTGTTTATTAATCAGTCTCAAATACTTTATCTTTTGTACATTATCTTACCAAATTGTTACACTACCATCCAACTCAGTCTCACTCTGCAGGGGGTAAAACAATGATTTATAGAGATTAAACAAATGGCCTAAAGCAGGAGGTTTTGAATATGATTTCTTAGAACAGTATAATCAACTGCCACTAGGTAACTTGTAAGAAGTACAATTACTTAGGTCGTCTCCTAGAATTATTGAATCAAAAACTCTGGAGATAAATTTAGTGAAGTATGATTTTATAAGCGCACCATCTTCTTTGGGTGTGATAACGTTTGGGAGGCATGAGTAACCATGCAGAAAGTAAACAGCAGAAAGTCTTAACCAAATCTTTTTTTTTCTATCATCTCATAGATGAAATTTTCTGAACCATGGCTCACTTCCTTTGGTACTCTCTGTTTAATGGATTGAACTTCTTTTTTGTCCCAGAAATGATCTTCCTATATACTATAGGAATTTGTCCTTCCATTTGATCTTCTTTCCATCTTTGACTCATAAGATTCAAGATAAGAGGTTGCTTATTTCAGGGCCAGAGTGGGTAGGGAACTTTCCTGGCAGGTGGCAACTGGGTTTGATCCCCAACATCACATGGTCTTTCTAGCCTTGCCAAGAGAAATCTCTGAGTGCAGAGAACTGAGCATGAGGGTGTGGCCCCAAACCAAAATAACACAAAAAGAGGTTAATTGTTTCTAGAAATCATCCTTAGCTCTCTATACCATGTCCAGTCCCATTCTGAATTAAAACATTCTCCTTTGTGATCTACAACTACATTTTTTTTTCTTTTTTGGGTTACACCCAGCAATGCTCAGGCGGTTATTCCTGGCTCTTTGCTCAGGAATTACTCCTGACGGTGCTCAGGAAATCATATAGGATGCCGGGGATGGAACCTGGGTCAGCCACATGCAAGGCAAATGCCCTACCTGCTGTGCTATCGCTCTAGCCGCTACAACTACATTTTAAAACTGAGGGATGTCTGATTCCCAGTAGTCCCCACATTATTCCAAGGAGTCCACAGGTGAACTCTTGTAAGTGGGAGCCATGACATGAAATCTCTCTTATCTTAAATCGTATGAGGGAGTCAAAGATGGAAAGAAAGTAAAATGGAAGAACAAATGTAGTAATAGGGAAGATCATTTCTGGAACAAAAAGAAGTCTGTTTGGCAGTAGCAAAGTGTGAGGAAAGGAGTAATGGGATTTGCTAGTGAGGTCTGCCATAGCTTGACAGGTCTGTAACAGTCTGCAATTTATCTCACCCATATCAAACTCTAAGGTCAATGATGATTATTAACGGACTTTAAAGATGGTGTATTCAAAATCAAGCTCTCATAAAAGAAAGACAAAGGTAGCAGTCCAAATGGCCATGTGATAAATGGTCCAGGGAGATAAGCTCTGATAAGATTGTTTTAGTCTTTAATTTTTCTTCATTCTGTTGCTATTTGTTAGGTACTGGAATATACCCTTAGAATACACCAAATGTCCAAGAATTATTTTATTCTTTCTTGTCTAGGACAGTTAAGATGTTTCAGATAATTAGCTAAGACTGTAGACAAAATTACCTAAGAGCAATTTAAAAAATTAGGAAACAGGAGAGGAAAGAAACAATTCATTCTAAATCTAAGGAAATACAAGAACTGTACTCAAGAAGGCTGGTATAAGAAAGATACATGCAAACAGCAAAAGCAAAGACTTAGAGTAATGAGTTTGTCTATAGTCACAGACATCTGTGACAAAAGGCAAGATCCTATTGTACTCTTGGGTTTGTGGGCAAAGAGCAATTACAAAAATGAGGCTGAAAAAAGAAGCCTAAAGCATTGAGGTCAGCTTGTGAAGCTGAAATATACAGACATTATCCTGTAGGCAATGTTAAAATGATCTGTCTAAATTAATATAGAAGAATGGCTTAAACTAGGACATTCTTTCCTAGGAGGCATTTTCTATTTTACTTTTATTTAAATATTACTCAAGTGAGGTATATGTCAAACTCAATGAAAATTTAGGGGAAAAATGTTTCTCTTTGCAGGAAGTTATATTGCATTTAAGATGTCTTTAGGACTCTATGTGCCTTTACATTTAAAATTTTTTTGTTGTTTTTGGGGTCAGACCTGTTGGAGGACAGATTTAGCTAATCTGGGAGCTTTGTTGTTTTGCCCACACCCAGCTTAATCTTATTTAAGTCAAGGTTCATTCTAATGAGATCTCTCTTCTATGTAAACACTGCTAGAGGGTGTGGCACTTACAGAAGTCACCTTGATTGAATAACTTCTGACTTATACATCTACTAAGACTTCTATGTTTTCTAGATTGGGCACAGCTCCTCTTTATACCCACTGCACCCAACGTGGGACAGTTAGAATTTACCAGGAGACTACCACCCTGGCTACGCTGAGACTATAGGAAGACTATAGGAAGGATCATACTAGTTTGCTCTAAGCAGGCGAGAGTGACCCTTTCAGTACGAGAACAAGATACTCAGAATCACCCTGGTGCAGATAATAATAAGAAGGACCTTGTGGGTACCATCTAGATTACATGAAGCTCATGAAGTTAAGATGTATTACTTTATATCAGCCCTCTCTCTCTCCAGTGTTTTACATAAGAGATAATCTCCTTAGTCCTTGGCATAACCTTTGTTTATACCTGCAATAAGGTGTGGCACTATACTCTGTTTGGGGTTCTTTGTTGACATGACAACCTCCCGATTGGATTACTTTGGTGTATATAAGGGGCTGACTTGAGGCCCCTTCACCTTTTGCTTTTTGGTTCCCTCAGCCTTCAGCTTTTGGCTCCTGTGGCTTTTGGCTTTTGGCCTTTTGCTCTTTGGCCTTTTGCTCCTTCTTCTGGGTAGGACTCAGCTCGGGTGAGATCCTCTCTCTCTTTGGTGGGAGACTTAGGCTCTTTTGTATGGTCTAAGTTCGGACCAGAGCTAGAGTTTGTTCATTATATTGGACTTCTGTGGAAGAGCTTTTGTACTATTAAAAGCCATTTTTGGAACTGCACCGGATTCGTGAGTTTTCATCTGTTCTCCCGGCGTCCTCGGAGGTAGAAGACAACCTCTGTCCTGACACTGTCGGGGACCCCCGGCGGCGTTCCCGACACAGACCCAGTGGTGTCCAAGGTTTACTCCTGACTCTGTGCTTAGGTATCATTCCTGGTGGCCTCTGGGGACCACATGGGATGCCAAGGACTGAACCAGGCTGAGACAAGAACCCTACCCACTCTACTATCTTTAAAGCCTCTATATAAATTTTCAACTAAAATTTAATTATCTCAGAATTCCTTTAAGTTTTATTAACTTTCTGAGTCTTATGAAAAAAATATGTAGATTAATAAAGTTGGAGGCATAATTTAAGTACAAGCAATTCTTTTCTGTGAAGATAAAAAATATGGCATTCACTCCTCATGGTCTTAGAGTAGTTTACCAAAAACGATCAACAAGCAATTCTTAAACACCATCTTACAATTCAACACAATTCTCACACTATCTATCCGGAAACATCCTATTCTGCAGTTAGAGTGTAGTTCTACAAGACTGTTCCTCACCAACCTCAGACAACAACTATAAGTTCAAGTTGTTTTCTGTACTTCTTACCACCTGGCTATAGTTTAGATTTCCATCTTTCCTTCCCTTTCTTGGCTTTCATTAATTTTATTAATTTGCTAAAATGTCTCACAAAATCCAGAGAAATGCTTCACTTACTAGGTGAGTGCAGGATATAATTCAGAAAATACATGATAACCTCTCAGTATCTATATTGCAAACCATCATGCTGAGAGAAAGGAGAGAGAGAGAGAGAGAGAGAGAGAGAGAGAGAGAGAGAGAGAGAGAGAGAGAGAGAGAGAAACGTGCAGGAGTGAAACTGGGGGGCACTAGTGGTGGGAAATGTATATTGGTAAAAGGATGGATATTGGAACACTGTATGACTGAAACCCAAAACTGAACAGCCTTATAACAGCCTTATGCAACGTAATTCAATTAAAAATTTTTTAAAAAATACAAAAACATAGCCAGATGAGAGAAAAATATATCATAAGATACGGGAAAACTGCAGGAAACTTCTGTGCTTTCTCCAGACATACCACTCTTCAAGCACCTGACTCTGTTCACCAGCCTCAATGTTCTCACAACTCTCCTTTCCAGCTTTGTATGAAGACTTTATTAGATAGGCATGAATAATTACACCCGAGGCTATTAGTAATAGATTCAATCTCAAGGACATCTCCCATCAGAGGGACTGAAAGTTCTAGCTCTTCAATGACATTGTACCTAGACCCCATACTTAGACATAATACATCTCATTTGCATAACAAAGGATCCCTTTCTCTTATAATACAATAAAGTCAATGGACTTATGATATGATAAACTAGGATTTATGATTGAAGATGAAATATATTTTTTTTCAACAAGTGTTTGACAATTAGAATCAGAGCTGTGGTATGAGTTAAAAGTGAATAAATTTATTCTGAACATTCAAACTTACTATTACAAAGCCTGGCTAAGCATATTTCTTTATTACTTTTATTTGAAGTTAGTGATGAATACATGTTTATAGTACTCCCTTGATCTGTTTCTAAGTTATATTGCAGAATGTTAATTATGAACATTTTGTTTGCCCTGCTATTGTTTTCCATGCAGGGGAAAGAAAATAACTTTAGTTGTCACCAAATTATCTTCTTAACTCAACTTACAGAACTGAAACAAAATACTAAAAAGGAAGTTGCAACCAGATCATTTTCCGTCATCACTTAAAGATTTGAGTTCCCAAACTTTTACTGATTTTTTATAAGCAGGTCATAATTTTCAGAACAGAATAAGGACAAAAATTAAATTTTTATTGCAACATTTGTTCCAAGAAACAACTTTGAAAGATATTTAAAATGAATCAACTGATAATATCACTATCACTATCACTATCTTCCCATTAATCATCTATTTGCTAGAGCGGGCACCAGTAATATCTCCATATGTCCTGTCTCATGCTAGTAGAACCCAAAGGCATCTGCTTGCTCCAGGAACAGGAACTGATAAATAAATTTGGAAATTTCCCTCTTGAAGAGAGTAATTAATGAACAAGTTCTGATAATTAATGAACAAGTTCTGAGCTTTTTATTCCCATGAGGAAACTGGTGATTACCATGGAAGAAACTGAATAGTCCTTTCCAGGTACTGTTTGGTGGATGCATGTCAGTGATGGGGAGAAGTGTATCTAGTGTAGAGAGCAGAGCTCATGGTGGAGTTCCAACCAGCAGTGAATAAACAAGCTCTCTTCATCCAGAATGACCTCCTTCTCATATCTATTCCTTTCTTCTGAATTACAATACTTTTAATTTTTTTAATCCTCAGTAAATGCAAGGAAATTCACACTTTGTCTGGTTTTTTAGTTTTAACTCTTACATTCAACTCTGTGATCCATTTGTTTCCTTAATTATTTATTTTTATAAGATATCATTTGCAGTACTATCAAATTCATTGATGGATGGTTGCAGAGCTACTGAATCACTATAGAAAGGTATAAAGCTACATTTCTGGTCTAAAATCCTCACGCCAATTCCAAATCCAAATAACTAGGATTTTATTCTTTTTTTTAATTTTTTATTATACCACCGTGAAACATACAATTACAAAGGTGTTCATAATTGGTTCTTGGTAATACATCTTTACCATGTTATTTTTTAAATCAAAAGTATCTGATATAGGTCCAGTAAAAAGAACACCTCCACCTTTTCTCTTTTGTGCTGTTGGAGATAGATTTTATTACAGAGGTCAGATTCACTATAGAGCTAGATTGAAAGAAATATGAATGATGAACATTAGAGAGCATATATCAAATCAGGCCACCAATGAAAGAGAAAATGTTTGAATCTTCATTTACATGATAATTCAGGCTAACTCCTTGGGGTCTTATGGATTTTTTAATAGCCCCAAAAGGTGCATAGTTTCTTTTCTCTTTAGAAGCTATTCTTTGGGGACAATTACTACTTTGGAACATTTCAATTTCTTTTTTCTAGCACACTACTTGCCGCTGCTAAAGTTGTTTGCAGGTTGAAACTCACTGTCAATGACTATTATATAACATTTCCAATTAGCCAGACACTTAAAAAAATGCAAAATTAGCTAAGAGGGCTTCATGGATTATCAGAGAAGAAAGGAATGGAGACTTTTCTCTTTTATGGGATGTGCCTCCTCTACAGTTAGGAGATGAGGGATTTACAGGAAGCTATAGAGGATACAGTAATGATCAGAGCTTGCAAAATCTTTGTGAAAAGAACTTTTGAAAGTCACGTTTTACTCAATAACTACCTGTCTTCTATTGTATAATTATTACTATCTGATCAAAACGTCTCTACATCCTTACACAGAATGAGTTTCTATATTTCCTAAGCTTCTCTAGAATTCCCAGAGTCTGAAAGCTGATAATGAGGATTTCTGCTGCCACCCACCCCACCCCTGCAGAAAAAAATTTTTTCATCATTGTAGAAACACTCTTTTGGAAGAGGAGGCTGTCAGAGGGTTCAAATTCCCAGTAGTACACTGTTTCTAAAGCAAGACTGCTTTGTTTTCAAAAAGCAAAGACAACATGATAATAAGCAGTTCTCTGTTAGCCACTTATATTACACTTGAATAGGCACCTTGAAAAGGCCTCAGAAAGTCCCACATTAGCAGTTGGATTTAGAACTGGAAATTTCCTTAGCTGAAGATTTTTTTTTTAATCAGAGATTCTGGTTAATGACTTTTAAACAATAATCATTAAAAATTCATTTTATGCCTAGATACTTGATCTACAGTAATTGTATGCTTACTAAACTATGAATATCATTAGCAAAGGGAAGAGTCCCTTCTAATTTGCATACCTAATTAATTGGGTTCTAGAGCCATTTCATTTAGCAATTAAAATGCATTTAGAAAATTATGCATGAGTTGTGAAAGCAGTTCCTTAAGGTTTTTCTCTTTAAAAAAGGCAAAGAAAATAAGCTGTGGCAGTACTTACAAGTTGAAAGGCTGATCTGTCTAGTCTTTTCTATAGTCAAGTTAGTCTTGAATGAAAACTAACTTTAAATATATATTTGAGAATCCAGAGACCTAACTCAAAAGTCTGGAGTCCATTGTTTGCATGTGGGAGGTACAGGTTCAATGCCAATGTTCAACCAGGTGGTTCCCAGGCATCACCAAGAATAACTATTGAGCAGTAAGCTGGAAGTAGCCACTGAGCACTGCCAGGTATAATCCCCAAACCAAAAAATAGTAATAATGAATAAACGATATATCTTGAAAAGAAAGAAAATGCAAAAAAAAGGAGATAACATGCCTTGGTATTAGACTAAGGCATTTCAGTGAAAAAAAATGATTTTAACAAAATGGCGGCAATTGGAGATCCAGACACAAAAAGAGGAATTTAGACATCCAACTCAACTCACAGAACTTAGCTAAAAATGAATCACACAGCTGAATGTGAAAGTTAAAACTGGAGAATGAGGAAAAGTGTGAATTTTCCAGTAGATTAGGCAAAGATATTTTAGATATGATACTAAAATCATAAGTGATAAGAGGAAAATATATAAACTGCACTTCATCAAATTTAAAAATCTTTACACTTCAAGGCATGTTAAACACATTAGAAAAGTGAAGACAAGCCTTAGAAGAAAACATTTGTGGACCCACATCTGACTTAAGATTGTTATAAAGTATACAGAGCTTAAACTAAAGCTCAAGAATATGCAAGAGATCAATTCAAAATTAAGCCACTCCACATTAATTTAATATTGTACAAATACATATGAATGTCCTGATAAGCAGTTTAACATCTGTTGCAAGACACAAATCTCAACCACAATAATAAGTAATTCACTATCAATAGAACTGTTATTTTAAAAAGTGTCATCAAGGATGTTGACAGATTGAACAATGACCTACTGATGAGTGTAAAATGGTGCACCCAATTTAGAAAACATTAAAAAAAACGTTCTTCACTGTGTTGGAAAATTAGTAGAGCCAGTAGAATGCTCGCTTTGTGCACAGCTGACCTGGGTTTGATTCCCGACATCCGATAAGTGAGGAATGATCCCTGAGTGCAGAGCCAGGAGTAAGCTCTGATCACTGCTAGGTATGGCCCCAAAAAGAAACAAACAAACAAAACTTAAGCCTGAAATTCACCATATGATTCATGAATTCTACTTCAAGATACCCATTCAAAAGAAATGAACATACTCACGAAACCGTGATAGTTTATAAAAGCATTTTTCATTGAAAAATTGAAAAATTTCAATGCTAATTGATAAATGGAGAAAAATGTGAGCTGCTCATACAATAAAATATATTTGAGTAAAGTAAAGACATATGCTACAACAGTGATGGACCTCAAAACCATTGATGAAATGAGAGAAAAAAGATGCAAACGGTAATAGAGTGCATGTTTATTAATATTTGGGGCATTCAGAAAATACAAAGATATATAAATAGAAAAAAAGATTAATCTTCTTTGGGGATAAGAATAGAAGGTGATGGCAAGTGGATGCTAAGGATGTTTCTAGTAAGATGGAAATACTCTAAAATTACATTATGAGAATTGTTATAATTGTATATTAACTAAAACCCACTAAATTTTGCACTTAAAAGAATGTCTGGTATATAAATTCGATAAGTTTGTTAAATGTCAATGAAAAGTATTACAATAAGAAAATACTTAGCTAAAATGGGCTTTTTAAGATGTCTGAAAAGTAGAAGGCAGTTAGAAAACCATATATGATAATAAATATGGCTTCCATGATCTGAAAATATGTCACAAAAAAATCAATTTGTAAAAGGGTGGAAGTTGTTGCGAATGAGAAAATTCACAGGGTTCAGAGCACCAGTACAGTAAATAAGGTGGATGCCTTGCACATGGCCAACCTTTGTTTGATTCCCAGCATCACATATGTTCCCCCAAGCCTGCTAGGGAGCAACCCCTGAATATTTCTGGGTGTGCACTGCTCCAAAAAGAAAGAAAAAAAACTCACAAAGGCTACTAAAATGCATTTTAGTATTGCAATACAAAAGTTTAATTTTGCATTGGGATCTTGAAATAGCATGTTGGGCAAGGCAGAAAATTCACTTAATGAACATGAGACAAATTTTAGAAACTGTCAAAAGTAAAAAGGACAAATATAAAATGAAAGAATGAGAAAATAATAGTAAGGACAAAGAAGAGAATATAAGTAGAAAAAAAACAGCATATATGATGATCCTGTCTATAAAACAAGAAATTTTCCGGCCGAGAAGATAGTAAAGCTGGTAGGGTAAACCCTGCCAACCTAGCTTCAATACCCAGCACTGCACATAGTCCCAAGTCACCTTCAGGAGCAATCCCTAAAGTCCTGAGCACCAGCAAGTCTAGCCAATTCATCTACCTCCTGCCCCCAAAAAACTCAAAACCCAAGAAAATTTCTAAGAAAATTAATAGTTTAATATTAATTTCAGATAAAGTATTGACATGTCGGGGCCAGAGCGATGGTCCAGCAGGTAGGGCGTTTGCCTTGCACGCGTCCAGCCCATGCCAGCCTGGGTTCGATCCCGGCATTCCATATGGTCCCCGAGCACTGCCAGAAGTGATTCCTGAGTGCAGAGCCAGGAGAAACCCCTGAGCATCGCCGGGTGTGACCCAAAAACGAAAAAAAAAGCATTGACATGTCCTGGACATATGGAGACCATCATTTATATATGTCCTGACTAATTTTTGAGCTGATTATTGTCTTTAGCTACCCAGAACTCAGATTCATCTTGCCCCACTTCTGCCCTACTCTTTGATCTAGGAAGTTAACCTTAAAATACAGTTTAACCAGTTCCCTCCCACACCTGTTGCCTTACTTAAAGACACATCAACATAAGGCACTGGTAAAAATGCTGGGAACAGTGTGAGGGAAAGAGCTAATGCAGAGTATTTCTTCTATCCCCTTCACTCTTTCAGTACCACATATTAGCAGTAGTTAAGAACCTCGTAATGGGTGGACCCTTCAAATTCTAGTTTTCACTGAACATCATAACAGTCTCCTAAATGGCATAGCGGTCTTTAGAGGTGATGGTGTTTCCAAGTGATGGTAGCCTTCTGAGAATGCCTCACCAGTCAAATGAATACTATATTCCCTTAATCTGGTCCAAACCACTGTGAGCATTTCTATTTGGATTATTTATGGAGATTTCTGAGTCTTCTGTAAGACTTAGATTGATAACAAAAGGTAAAGAAAAATATTTTTCTTCTTCCTTCGTTTTTTTTGAGAGGATGTGCACAACCAGCTGTACTCAAGGATTACTCCCAATTCTATGCTCAGGCATCACTCCTAATGAGCTTGGATACCCTATGGAATGCCAGGGATTGAATTTGAGTCAGTCAAGTGCAAAACAAACACCCAACAAACAGTACTATCTCACTTCCCCCAAGAAAAAAATGTTCTGAAATTAAAATAAAAAATAATTTTAATGGGGCTGGAGCGACAGTACCGTGGGTAGGGAGGTTGCCTTGCATGCAGCCGACCCAGTTTTGATCCCAAACAACCCATATGGTCCCCCCACTCATCACCAGGAGTGGTCCCTGGGTTCAGAGCAAGGAGTAACCCCTGCACATTGCCAAGTGTGAACCAAAATACCCCCATAATAATAATAATTTTAACTACAAAATCAATTTCTTAAATAATATTTTTCATTACAACCCAATCCCAGAAGCTAAGGAACAGAATAAATTAATCCAAAGTTTATTCAATGTTTATATTTCTGTGTGATCAATTAAATGCTGTTTTTAAAATTATAAAGCAGGGTGGAGAGATGGTACAAGGGTTAAAGCACTTGTCTTGTAAGTAAAAGATCATGTTTCAATCCTCAGAGAACACCACATGGCCCCCTGAGCAACCCAGGGGACATCTAAGTACTGAGCATTGAACTTCATTGCTTAGAAGCCCCTCCTCAACTTTCCCAACAAGAAGTGGAAAGGCTCAAAAAAGGTAACATATGCAAACTTTTCTTAGAAAATCACATATTATTCCATCAATTAAAGATTATTTTAAATATAGATCTCAGAAATGTAGCTAATGGGACAGAGATAAGATAAAAGAAAACTATGATACATCGACACACGGATAAATGGAGTCATGAAGTTTGCTTAGGTACGGACGAACATGGAGTATCATACTTAGTGAAATGAGTCAGAGAGAGACAGACAGAACGATAGCACTAATTTGCACAATTAGTGTCATACTATAAAAAACACAGTATGAGAATTATACCAAAGACAGTGGAAATTAAGGTCAGGAGGTTGAAGCTTGCCACAGTGGGGATGTGGGGGAGGGCCGCTAGGATAGAAACAGGACTACTATGACAATGATAGTTGGAAATGATCACTCTGGCAAGAACTGAGTGCTGAAACAAGGTAAAGTGATGTGCATAACAGCCTCTCAGTAACCACAGTGCCCAAAATGAGAGAGAGAGAGAGAAACAGAGACAGACAGAGAGAGACAGAGTCAGAGAGAGGAGAGAGAAAGAGAGAGAGGGAGAGAAGGAGCGGGAGAGAGTGTCTGCCTCTCTCTGAGGAGATGAAGGCTCCTCCTTCATCCCCAGATGAAGACTGAGAATGCAATTGCAGGAAGGTGATTTCTTTAAAAAAAAAAGCATGAGGTGGAGTTTGTGGCAGGGGACTGGGACGATGGAAGTGCTTGCTTTGCATACAACTGACCCTGAATCCCCAGCACCATATATGATTTCCCAAACATGTCAGAGGTAATTCCCTGAGCACAGAGCCAAGAGTACCTACAAACTATTAAGGTGCTCTGCCCCAAACCATTAGCAGGCCCTCCCCCATTTAAATCATTAACAGAAAATGTTAAAATTATTTGAATTTATAGAATTGCTTGTACTACTGAAAATTACATAGTCCACAGGGGGTGGAAGGGGTGGATTTGCTCGTGTTTTTATTTTCTTCTGGTTTTTATGCCAACTCTTAAAAACCAGGTGCTGGTGGGGCGGGTGATTGAACCTGCATAGGCTGCATGTAAGGAAAGTGCCCTACCAACTCTACTGCCTCTCTGGCCCCAGTAACAGGTATATTTAAATGGAAACTATCACTAGAACAATGAGCACTCAGTAGTAAAAATCCTAGTCTATGATCCTATATTAAAGTCAGCCAAAGGATAAACTAATTAAAAGAATTCCTAATTTCTTATTCCATTATTGATTTTGATAATTGGAAAAACTGAGAATCTTACACATATTATCAAAATAGCACTACAGGGGCAGGAGTGATAGTCCAGCGGGTAGGGCATTTATCTTGCACGTGGCCGATCCGTGCCAGCCTGGGTTCGATCCCCAGCATCCCATTTGGTCCACCGAGCACCACCAGGAGTAATTCCTGAGTGCAGAGCCAGGAGAAACTCCTGAGCATTGCCAGTGTGACCCAAAACAGAAAAAATAATAGCACTACATTTAATAAGAGTCAAATTTAAAAAAGAACAATTATTTTATTATAAATCTATTCATAATCAAATAAATCTGACTTCCTATAAATCATCCTTCGAAACAAAAATGATGCATACAATGAAAAAATATATGAAACTATTTGTTTCACCTTGGGAAGGCAGTGGCTATAGACACAAACCAATGTAGTAGTTTCTAACTATACATGTGAATATAATAATCAATTGTGCAGAGCCTCACAACAAGCCAGACAACCCCCTCCCCACTCCATGAGGGCCACCATTTTCCACATCTGGACCTCCGTCTCATCAGAACTCCATCCAGCAGACGAGCCTATCACAGCCCGGCTCACACGGTCGCTTGCGCAGCGGCGGTACATCAATAAATGCTGTATTTAGAGGTGACTACAAGAGTATGCCACCCATACGGCAAGCCTGGCAAGCTGTCTGTGTCATATTTGATATGCCAAATACCAGTAACAATTATGTTACGTCATTCCCATAACCTAATATAATGGTTTGAGGCTCTTTATGGTCCTGGAGCTAGCAGATGCCCTTGGGCTCTACTAGCATGAGATAGGACATATGGAGATGTTACTGGAGCCCTCTGGAGCAAATTGATGATGAACGGGAAGATAGTGATAGATAGTGAATCAATTGTGCTGTTAAGTTATTAGATCTACTGTTCAAGGTCATTGGCCTATGTTAATGCCAAGAACACTTAGTTTGGGAAGCAATAAAAAATAATAATCTTATTAACCACTTAAAATTGTGATTAATTGGTGAGACAAATTGAAATAATTGGGCTAGTCAGCAGAGAAATATAGAATAGTTGCATTTTTAAATTAAGTGCTTGAGTTGATTTGTGCTGAATATAAATGGTCCTATTAAGTGAAATATCACTTGATCACTTGATTTGCCCATATTCATTGATTTGCTCCAGTGGGAAAATCTCCATAAGTCGCTGTCACCTGCTAGTGTAGCCCAAGGGCATCTGTTCTCTCCAGGAACAGGAAAAGCCTCAAACCATTCATTTTGGTCATGGGAATGAGATCTATAAGTGTTACTGTTTTGGCATATCAAAGACGACATGGGTAGCTTGCCAGGCTCTTCCATGTAGGTGGGATACTCTCAATAGTAGGTAGGTTATCAGTTCATGCATTCACTGATGAACTGCAATGGGGAGAGATAGGCTTTTCTTCAGGGTGGAGCTCTGATGAGCTGTGGAGTCCAGATGTTGAAACTGGCTGCCCTCATCACTGGCAGAGCTGCTACCGGCTCTCCCTGTGCTCGGCTGATCATGGAGCATCCGGAAGGGAAGGTTGGTTCTAGCCCTGTCCTGCCATCCCAATAGAGCCTCACAAGAAGCCAGAGGAACCCCAGCGGCATGAGGGCAGCCATTTTCAACATGTGAACTCCACAGCTCGTCAGAGCTCCACCCAAGAGACAGGCCCATCTCAAGCCCTGCTCAACAGAGTTACATCCTACAGCAAAGCCTATTTCAAGCCCAGGTATGCTTGAAACAGAGACACAGATACACGAGGCAGAGCTGCTATGGGCTCTCCCTGTGCTCCGCTGATCATGAGGCATCTGGAATGGAAGGCAGTTTGTAGCCCTGGCCCACAATCCCAATAGAGCCTCACAAGAAGCCAGAGGACCCCTGCAGAATGAGGGCCGCCATTTTAAGTGAAATATATAAGTATAAAATGAAAAGTGTCAGGAGAAAGTTAAATATCTTAAAATCTCGTCTTCAAATATCATTTATAACCTGAATATAGAACAGTTTAGCTGACCCTAAAATATAAAATGGGAATTAGAACAGGGTATCATGTAAGTTGTCACACTTCCATTAAAATCCAATCAAGTTTAAAATCTTCAATATATAGATATTTTTTTATTTTGGAAACAATTATTAATATATGGTGAAATTGTATGTAATAGTTACTCAAATGTAATAAGTGTTGGAAGATAAAGTAAATTATGTTTTAAAGGGTAAAAGATAAGCCCCTCTGACAATAATCTTTATAAATATGCCTACTCTTGTCCAGATACTGATAGTTTTTATATGCTGAGCAAATTCTCTGTGAAAATGCATATATTCATACATATAGTTTTTCAGAGAAATTTCTCAACATATAAAATTGTGAGAATATGCATATATGTATATATATATATATATATATATATATATGTATCTATATAACCATATAGATTTGGTTCTTAAATTCAGATAGCACCGAATTGAATTGTTGAGTTAAAAGCAATTTAGTCACTGTGAAATTATAAAGCTATTCATGATTGGGTTTCAGGCATACACTGGGTCAACACTGATTCTTTCACCAGTGTAGACTTCCCTCCACCAATGCCCTCCACCCATTTGCCTGCTGCCCTGATTTCACAACAGGCACATATATATGTAATCCCTGGGTACTAGATCACAGACCTAAGAGTGACATTGGGAGAAGAGGTGATGGTGATATAGTTGGACTGAAATAGGATGATTACATGAGTAGTGCTGAGGGAGGTAACAGTGAGCACCAAATCCGTCAACAAAGGGAGAGTGAGTGTGGTAAGAGAGTTTGGACAGACAAGAGGTAAAAGAGATGGGCAGGAAGACTCATGGGCACTCGTCAGTACCATGAAATTGAATACTATTGTAGTTCTACTACCTACACTATAATAATAATAATAATAATAATAATAATAATAATAATAATAATAAATTAAGTGCCCTAGCAGACAATTTCAACTCCAGGACTTAAAAATTCTTTTTAGGAGCTAAGTGTTAGTGACTCTAGGACTACATGATAGCAAAAACAGATAAAAAATACTTAGTTTACAAAGCAATGTTGTTACTCTCATGTTATCCTCCAGCAGAAATTAGATAAGAACAATATTTTCTTTTCAGAGATAATCAAATTAAAATCTACTTATTCTGTGAAAAGAAGAGACATGATCCATAGACTTAAAGATATCTTTCTAGACCTGTATTGATAGGATTTTTCCTAAGAGGAAACAGGTTTATGCTATTGGGAAGGACAGGAAAAGCCAGAAAGCTCTGGAGGTTTCCCCTCAATGCCTGCTCTGAGCATTGCTAAAGGATCTGCTGGAAGTATAACACTTCAAGATTTTAGAAATACTCTGATTTGTTTGCGGCTCATGGAAAACAAGACTTGGGAGCTACAGCCCACACTCCTGTGGCAAGGCACTGGGACACTGGTGGGTAGACATCCTGGGCTTGTTGTCAAGTGACTGGTATGCAAATAGCCTGTTTTCAACAGCACTTAACCTTTAGAAGCTGTTGGAATATTCATGTGTAAAGTGAGACTACTAACAATACAGGACAAGTTATGTACACTGTGGACTGGCTAACATCACAAAAGACCTAAAGCAGTGACTAAACTATGACTGGCATTACCCACTGATACCCTGCAACCATGGGGTCACTTCCCTCCAGCCCAAGTAAATCCTGAACCAACTAACCCAATCCTTAAAGATCTAAAGTAATTTCGCTTGCATGGCCTTTGAATGTGCTGAGATGTGCATTCTTTGCTCACTTTTTAAAACCCACAGTTTGCATTTTCTCACCAAAAGCTCACAGAACTTAAACTGCAGTGGTAGTACGTCCATTGCAGGGGTGAAGTGGTGATGGGGGAGGGTGGCTGTCAGAGTCACACTGCTGCTCTTGAATTCATGTCCACAGACCTCTTCCCTAGAATCCCATGGGATAAAATGCTTCTTCTCTGTCATAATCAGTTTGAGAGAAGTGAGGCTGAAGACCAGAGATTTCTTAGAGGTACAAAGTCTCAGGAGAACATAAACTGAGAGCAAGATGAGGTGGGGCTCTGCATTGGCTGTTTCTGGTTCATGTCGCATGCAGCTCTGCAACCAAGTGATTTTGAACAAAACTAATGAGGACCTGCTGTACGAGGACTGATTTTACCCATCATTGTTTCAGAGCTCTCATATTAAACTCGAGTTGCCTCCATACTCCATCTAGCTAGGAAATGGTTTCTTTCAGTATTTTTATTCCTGCTTTGATTGCTACTAAACTCAAGCCATTTCCTAACAGTGTATATCCCCTTTGGATTAAGTTTACATTTATCTTTCCATAATTGTTACTTAACCAACCCTTTATTTCATAAGTCATGATTTATTGTGAATCATTCCAAATGCATTTTGGGGTTGCATCTGGTCTAGGGGGCAATCACACCCAGAGGAGCAAAGGGCCATCTCAGCTGAAGGGTTGCCACCGGTGCTGTTCTGGGGACCCGCTCCAACCCTAAGCCCCCCATTGCAAAGCACACGAGCCAATGAGCTCCTTTTCCTTTCCCAGGTCTTTAAATGCCTTTTTAATTATGGGGTTGAAGATAATTTAGAGAAGATACAGATTTTCTATAAGTAGGTAGGCAACATATTTTCGTGCAGATGTTTAAACAAGTTTTTCATCTCTTAGAGGCAAATAAGCAAGGTTCAGTCTACTCTTAGGAACTCTTCAACTGGCAATCTAGGGTGGGAGACTTAGTTTCCTGAAACAGTTTAATCAACAAGTGCAATAAATGTTTCAACAACATTGGTCAAACAATTTCTATGAAGCTCATAAAACTGTGAACACCAAAATAAATAGAAGCTTTCCATGGAAACTGCTTACACAATCAATAGGGGACACTTAATTGGTAAAATCCACATGCATACCAGTGCTTTATTGTCTAAACAAAACAAAATTTTAAAGTTTCATAAAAACACTGGGATTGGGCCGGAGCGATAGCCCAGCGGATAGCGCTTTTGCCTTCCACGCGGCCGGCCCATGCCGGCCCGGGTTCGATTCCCGGCATTCCATATGGTTTCCCGAGCACTGCCAGGAGTGATTCCTGAGTGTAGAGCCAGGAGAAACTCCTGAGCATTGCCAGGTATGACCCAAAAAGAAAAAAAATACAACACTGGGATTGAATTAACTATATGGAGTGTGCAATGCTGACACGTATTTTATATAAGGCAGAGAAACTTTAAAATAAAATACGAACTTTAAAATAAAAATCCAATATTTTTTACAAAATATTTGACCACCAGGAATTTTATGATTTGTATACTACAATGCTTTAGTTGGGGACATGAACACCAGAGTTAAAAAAAAAAATAGTGTTACTTTTTGCAAGATTGGGTCTTGGGAATTATTTTAGAGTATAATGCAAATGCAAACCCATGGAAAAACTGCGTACAAAAAGTCTCTAATTCCTAAATTAATACATCCTTTTAACTGCATTCACAACACATGGCAACCTCCCAGAAGATAAGCTTACCTATTTAGTACCTGGCAGCCTGCTCTGCTTCTAATTTAGTCCCTATTACTCCTGCGTAAGTTACTCAACAAATTACCACCCCTGAAAAGGTCTGACTAAAATAATAGTTTAATTTATGCATTTTGAAACATTTTTGGCAAAACTTAATTGAAAATATCAGTGGGAGTTTGGGAGATGGCCGGCTCTGAGGGCTGAAGAAAACAGGGCCCTGGGTTTGAGTTCTGGAACTGCACAGTCTCCCAAGCCCTGGAGGACACAGTGAATGTGCTCCCCAATAGCTGAGAAACCCCCTCAACAAATCAAAGGCATAAAAGTATCAGTAAGCATTTATTTTTATTTTTTTTAATTTTTAAATAAATGATCAGAATTAGGGAAACGCTTCTTTTCGGACGTTTTTGGTCATACTCAGCGATGCTCAGTGGTCACTTCTGGCTCTGAACTTAGGAATTACTCCTTATGGCACTCTGGAGACCATATGGGATGCCAGAGATCAAACCTGGATCAGCCACATGCAAGGCAAACACCCTGTACTAGGATTTGTACTAGCTCTCCAGCCCCAAGGGAAATTTTTCAAATGGTAAAAAACTGCCCATTAAAACCTGTGCTCCTTGAGAGACAGATACAGAATGACAGCATTTATCTGCATAACATAAATATATATGCACATATTATGATACCAATATCCAAGGTCAAGTGAAACATATACCAGGAGGTCTTGTCAAAGGTGGAAATTATCACAAACGTGGGGGAGTCAGAGGCTAGGTAAGACAGGAAATGGAACAGTGTGCTAACAATTGTCGAGGGTACTAATGCCAACCTAGAACTGAGCATTAAATAGAGGCAAAAGATACACATGACAACCCTTTAATGTATGTTCTGTAATCCATAGTCTGGAAGGAAAGGAAAAGAGAAAGAGAGAGAAATGGAAAGAAATAAAGAACCTGCCATGGAGGCGGGCTGGGGGAGGGGGAGGGAACGGGGACGTTGGTGGTGGGAGATGGGCACTGGTGGCGGGATGGGTGTTGGAACACTGTATGACCAAAACCCAAATATGAACTTTTTAATTGTATATCTTTGTAATTGTAAAAATAAAAAAAATTTTTAAAAAAAAACCTGTGCTCCTTCTGAAAAAATTTGAATGGCCAACAGACATATGAAAAAATGCTCATCATCACGAATCATCAGAGAGATGCAAATCAAACAACAAGATATCTCACACCACAGAAAGAGACTGGTGCATATCCAAAAGAGCAAGAACAAGTGCTGGCATGGATGCAGGAAAAAAGGGGACCCTGATCCATGGTCGGTGGGAATGTCAACTGGTACAGCCTTTTTGGAAAACAATATGGACATTCCTCCAAAGACTAGAAATTGAGCTCCCATATGACCCAGCCATACCACTCCTGGGAATATACCCTGGGAAGCCAAAAACAAACACTGAAACACCATCTGCACTTTTATTTTCATAGTAGCTCTATTCACAATAGCCAGAATCTGGAAAAAACCAGAGTGTCCAAGAACTGATGACTAGATAAAGAAACTTTGGTACATCTACACAATGGAATACTATGCAGCTGTTAGGAAAAATGAAGTTATGAAATTTGCCTATAAATGGATGGACATGGAGAGGGTCATGTTGAGTGAAATTAGTAAGAAGGAGAAAGACAGATATAGAATGACTGAATTTATTTGCATGACATATATATATATATATATATATATATGATATCAATATGCAAGATCAGGCAAAACATGGATCAGGAGGTCTTGTCAGAAATGGAATCTACCACAAATGGGTGGGAGTTGAGGTTAGGTAAGACAGAGAAGGGAACAGTGTGCTAATAATTGTCAAAAGGGATAATACCAGCCTAGAACTGAACATTGAATACAAGCAAAAAGATGCACATGATAACCTCTAAATGTATATATTGAAATCCACAATGTGTAGGAGAAGGAACAGAGAGGGAGAGAGAGAGAAAGAGAAAGAGAGAAAAGAGATAAAGAACCTGCCATAGAAGCAGGCTGGGGAGAGAGGAGGAAATCGGGGACATGGGTGGTGGGAAATGGGCACTGGTGGAGGGATGGGTGCTGAAACACTGTATGATCGAAACCCAAACATGGACATCTTTGTAATTGTATACCTCACAGTGGTATAATAAAATATTTAAAAAATTAAAACAAACCTAAACCAAAAAAATCTGTGCTCCTTCTTTCCTTCATTTATAGATTAGCTTTCTTCTTTTACTCTGTCATTTGCATAAAAAATGTCCTATCAAGCTGGGGCCACCCCCTCCCCTCTCTGACTTGTTCTGGAGGCCTGGTGGTACAGCCCACGAACTGCCCCAGGGTGACTGGCCATAACATGCAGAGACTCAGACAAAATGGGGGAGAGCTGCCATCTGGCTCTCCCCTAGCTCAGCTGAACATGAGGCTCCCGGGAGGAAAGATGGGTTTGGGGAGTGGGCCCATAACCTCTGTGGGGCCTTGGAAGTAGCAGGATGAGACTCACCCATCACAATAGCCACCATTTTCGCTGTCTAGACGCCACAGCACATCAGAGCCCGCCCAGGAGAGATGTTGATCTCAAAACCAGATTAACAGAGTAGCCAAGTTCAAGCCCAGGTAAGGGACTCTCGACTCTTGGAGGCAGAAGTCACCAGGCATTCATGAGATGGAGCAGGCCCTGCCCCCTTCCCCTCTCTGACTCATCCTGGAGGCCCAGAGGCACAGTCCATGAACCCCAGGGCGACCGGCCATATCATGCAGAGACTCAGACAAAATGGGGAGAGCTGCCATTTGGCTCTCCCCAAGTTGCGCTGGCCTCAACTTGGGGAGAGCCATCAAATTAGTGGAACAAATCATGTCTTAGAATATATTACAATCTACAATGTGTAAGAAAGGGTAGCAAGAAGGAGAGAGAGAGAGAGAGAGAGAGAGAGAGAGAGAGAGAGAGAGAGAAAAGAGAGAGAGAGAGAGGAGATAAAGAACCTGCCATGAAGGCAGGCTGGGGGAAGGGGGCGGGAGGTGGGAACATTGGTGGTGGGAAATGGGCACAAATGGAGGGATGGGTGCTGGAACACTGTAGAACCAAAACTCAAATATGAGCATCTTGTAATTGTACATCTAAAGATGGTATAATAAAATAATTTTTAAAAAGCGTCCTATCAAAACCAAATAAATTGCAATCAGCTCTTTACTTACATAAGAAAACAAATAGTTAATTCTACACATGTAGGACAAGCATTTGTTTGTTTATTAAAGTGTTTCTGCCTGTACAGATAAACTTTCTATATCTGAAAAAGAGACATGAAGCTACTATTGAAATGTATAATATTGATTATTTCTATGTTACAGAGTAAGATTTCAATGTAGTAAACAGGATATATTAAATGCATAGGAAATGAAACTCCCAGGTTAGACAGTGCTATTGCATGTGGCCGGTTAAGAGCCCACTAGAGCAAAAGCCAGTAAAGTGGAGAAAACCATTATTCTTTTAATACCCTTGGGTGAGTGTGAGCATGAGACAACAAAAAGACTGCAAAGTCTGATTAAAAAATATCTGGGAAAGAGTTATTATCATTATCTCACCTACTCTTTCATCCTGTTTGATCTAAATAAGTTTCATATTTTGTCCTTTCTGATTTTTTTGTCAAAGATTGCTTCTCTAAGAACCACTGTTCTAAGTACTATGGGGAAAACCCTCCCTTCTGCAGAGTATGGAGATAGTAGCTATACCTGCAGGACTACATGGAGGGCAGTGACCCCATTTCACTAAAGTAGAGACTCACCCTTTGCTGACAATGTTGGTATCGACTGTTTATTATACAGAAACCCCTCTCAACCTTTACAGTAAGGCATTAGTGCATTAACCCATCCTGACAATCAGAGAGCTAGTCATTTCCATGAAATAACTTTCAAAAAAACTTATCTATCTCATTGTAATGTTGAAGAATAGTTCATTATAGAAGAGAACACTATGACAATGATGGTTGGAAATGATTGCTCTGACAAGAACTGAGTGCTGAAAGTAGGTGAAGTGACAAACATGATAATCTTTCACTGCCTGTGTTGCAAACCATAACGCCCAAAGCATGGAGGGAGAGAGAGGGGAGAGAGAGAGAGAGAGAGAAAAAAGCCTGCGGTTAAGGCACGCTGGGGTGGGGCATAGTGGATATCTGAAGGAAACTGGGGACATTTGTGGTGGAAAATGTACACTGGTGAAGGGACTGGTGTTGGTACATTGTATGACTGAAATGCAATCATAAACAACTTTATAGCTGTATGTCTTGGTGATTCAATAAAAAATCTAATTAAAAGAGAAGTCTATTATATCCCCAAAGCGACATAAAGGTAAAGTTGTTTTTCTATTGCAAGAAAGCACAGAGCTAGCAGTGATAGATGTTTTCCGTTAGAATGAGAATACCATTAAGATTATAAAACAGTATCCTAGGACGTCCCTCTTGCTCCCAGTTGGCAGAATATTTCAGTATAAGAAATGAGTTGAAGTAGAGTCAAATAATGACTCAATCCTCCCTCTACTAAACTGGCAGTATTTCCAGGTGCTGACGCCATACTTTGAAGGGGGAAGAGAATAATTCAATGGGATATAACATATTTTGGTATACAAGACCGTTAGACCTGAGAGCAATTAGTGAACACACTTGAACTAAGTTAAATCCTTAATACATAGTTTCCAAACTCCAACAGATGTTCTATGGATCCAACTGTGCTTTTTAGTATCTAAATAATTCCATATTGAAATGAAGATCTGGTAATTGAAGGAAGATTTCTTTTCTCTAGTATATTCTCTTTAACATTTTGTAAATTTAGTTAGTAACTAGTGTTTTTCCTCATAAGCAAGTGTTTGCTTTGTTTTGCTCTAAATGGTTAACACTCATTAAGGATATGAAAATGTTTTCCTTTTACAATTAAAGAGACTATTACAGAGCTGGAGCGATAGCACTGCAGGTAGGGCGTTTGCCTTGCACGTGGCCTACCCGGTTCGAACCCCGGCATCCCATATGGTCCCCGAGCACCCCCAGGAGTAATTCCTGAGTGCAGAGTCAGGAGTAACCCCTGAGCCTTACCGGGTATGATCCAAAAAAGCCAAAAATAAATAAATAAATAAATAAATAAATAAATAAATAAATAAATAACTATAATGAGAATTCTAACTGAAAAGTTCAAGGTCATACAGGGTCAAGTCTAAACCCTTGCTCTTGACCCATAAAGTGAGATGATTACCATTGCAACTTAGTTTCAGTATTTTTCTTTTTGGCTAGTAACATAATTACAAATTATGAAGTACCATTTTAGAGAGATATTTCTTATTTTGTATTTCAAATTACTTTCCTATTTCTTCCATTTTTTTCTGATACCTATGAAGGCCAACATCAAATAAATGATTAAGAATCTTTCTTGCCAGAATATGTTTTGATTTTCCTTGATATAATTACTTATACATTTATGTATACACACATTTGCTGGGGGTGGGGGTCACACCTAACTGTGCTCAGTGGCTTCTCCTGGCAAGTGCTGTGGGTACCATACTATACCATGGATGGAGTAAGGCCTCCTCCTGCAAAGCATGTGTTTGGGTCTTTTGATCCATCATCCTGTATCTTCTTTTTAAATCTTCTACTATCTCTCCCTTCCTTTCCATTCCTCTTTCCTCCACTACCACCCATCCCCTCAATTTAAATGATATTTTTCTGTCTTTCTTTTATAAAGTGTTGATTTTGAAGCTGGTGCCCTAAATTTCTATATTCCTAAGCCTTCTATTCTATATTGCATTCTAAACTCAGGTTTGGATTTTGAGGAAAGGATGAATTGTCTCCTCAGTCTGAAGAATATGCCTGTAGTGCTTGATGCTGCTAAAGAGTTTTATGAGTCTATAGTTAAGAATACTAAGGAGGAGGGGCAGAGCGATAGCCCAGCGGGTAGGGCGTTTGCCTTGCACGCGGCCGGCCCCCTGCCAGCCTGGGTTCAATACCCGGAATTCCATCTGGTCCCCACCTCCGGGAGTAATTCCTGAGTGCAGAGCCAGGAGAAACCCCTGAGCATTGCCAGGTGTGACCCAAAAAAGCAAAAAAAAAAATACTGAAGGAGGAAGCTGCCATTGGGTTGAGTGAAGAAAAGATTTAAGGCAATGCATCCTAACAATGATTCTGAGGATAACCCCAAACTACAGCTCTCCTTCCTAGCAGTCAGATTTCAAGGAGCAAGAAATCCTTTCTGATCTGCCTATTGGCAGCCAGTCTATGGGCATTTTATACTTTCCTGGGCACAGGAAAAATGTCAGAAAGCTCTAGGCCATTCTTTCATCCAACTTCCCAGAAAACCACTTGAAAAACATTTGCATTAATTGCACTAATTCATAAGATGCTGCTTTTGTCTCATAATAAAGTGAAGTTTATTTCTCTTCAATAATTTGAATGATAAAAATTAAGAATCTGGGAGGAGGCAATGAGGGAGGAAGACAAACTGCCTAACAAGACTAACAGAAACTTTTCTCTGCCTATAAGAAACTATTTCTTTATGTTCTCTTTTTAATTGTGGAGCCACACCCAGTGGTGCACAGGACTTACTCCTGACTGTGCTTAGGGATTCTTCCTGGCAAAGCTTGGGAGACCATATGTGGAGTCAGGGATTGACCTCAGGTCAGCCCCATACAAAGTAAGTGCTCTACCCTCTGTGCTATCACCCTGGCCCCTATAAGAAACCATTCTAAAGCCTAAATTTTAGTTTGTTTTGTTTTTTGCTTTTTGGGTCACACCCAGCGATGCTCAGGGGTTACTCCTGGCTCTGCACTCAGGAAGTCACTCCTGGCACTGCGTAGGGGACCATATGGGAAGCCGGGATCGAACCTGGGTCGGCTGCATGTAAGGCAAATGCCCTACCCATTGGACTATCGTTCTGTCCTCTAAAGCTAAAATTTTAGATTTAATTATTTCTCCCTATCCACACCACCACCACCCTTCCACTCACCCCGGTTCACACACTAAAATCCTAACTTCTGAATCGATAGAATGTGAACTTATGTGGACCTAAGATCTTTCTTTACAGAGTCACTATGTGTTCATTGGGGTGGGTATTAATCTAACATGGCAGTGTTTTTATAAGTAAGATAAATTGGAGATAGTTAGCTATGGGGAGAATGTTATGAAAACATGTAGAGGGCACCTACAAGTCAAAAAAAGAGCAGCCTACAATAAATCCTTCCTTCATGGTCTTCAGGACATGTTCCTGCCACTACCTTGATGTTACCTTTAAGGTTAACATCTGAGATTTCATATTCAGACCTGAAAGCCACAGGTCACCTGAGAATTATCACCAAAAAGTATATAAGTGATTAGCTGAGGCCGGCAGAATTTAGAGATCTTAATTACCAGCTGATTATTGATAAGGCTATTATTCTCCACGTTTTTCTAGAGTAGCACTGTCACACTTAAATAGTAACCAAGAATTAGGTAGCACTAAGATGAATTTTTCATAATTTTTCATGTAAAGATGTTTAAAATCAGAATAACAAAAAAAGAGAAAAGTTTACCACATGGAAAGTTTTTTTATGAAGTTATTACATATTTTTAATCAAATTGTTACATTTTTTTCTGCTAGTGGTGGAAATAATTTTGTTCTATTTTAGAATAAGCAGAGCATGGAGGATAGCTCAATATCTGCTAGTTCTTTTAAATTCTGCCTATTTAAGTAGAGGGAAATGTGTGTATGTATTTACTAGTTCTCAATATTTTTTGTAGTTGCATTGAATGTTTTCAGGAATTTTCCAAAATATGATTTTACTTAAATTGCTACTCATCACAAAGCAAATTATTTGATAGCTACTTTTTTTTCTTCTCCATCTTTTTTATACTGATATTGTTCTTTGAGAGAATCAGAGGAAACATGGTAGGAATCTTGAACATTTGAAATATGAAAGTACTCTGACACTTTTATGCTAAAGAGTGGAATTAAATATGGTAAAGGTACAAATAAATAAACTTACACTTAAAGAAAATTGTTACATGGCTGCAGTGTGATACTGCAGTGTGATACAGCCATCGCAAAATATCTAAAAAGACTGACAACATTCTAAGCATTCAACATTTAGGTGTTTTACAAGATGCATTACACTGAATGACTTTTGTGATCTCTTTTATCGTTAATATTTGTGGTTCCAGGAACTCAATAGTGCTTGCACAGAAAAAGATAATCCCTCAAACAACACAAGGCATTTCTTCATCTCTTGGCAATCTTTATGCTTGGCAGAGCTGTGTAATTTACATTGTTAATGTGTAAAATAAGAGGGAGAGAGATGCAGAGACAGAGAGAGAGAGAGAGAGAGAAAGAGAGGAAACTGGGGTACCTGCTATTAAGGCGGCCTGGGGGTGGGAGGGGGGGGGGGGGGTACATTGGTGGTGGAAATGGGGCACTGGTGGAGGGATGGATGCTGGAATACTGTATTACCAAGAACCAATTATGAACACCTTTGTAATTGTATGTTTCACGGTGGTATAATAAAAAAAGGAAGGTATTGGAACATTAATTACAATAAAAGTGATGTTTGTGTTCCCCCCCAAAAATTTACATTGTTAATGTACACTTAAATGACATAGGACGAAACATTAGTAACAGCTCATATATGCTAAGTTAGAGAAGGAGCTGAGGTTAGGATTTTTTCTTTGCCATTTGTTATCAGCAACAAGTCATGCATTTACTATACTAGGAAGGAAATTAACCTTTCCTATAATCATAAAATACTGAATCATTTTAACAATGATATTAGCCCTTGGGATTATTTTTTGTAGGGCTAAATATATGTAGTATGTAGCACACATGAGATAATCGAGTACTAACCTCCTTCATTTTTTCCAGCTCATTCTGTAAAGCTTGTTTTGCAATCTCAACCTCTATGAGCTGCTGTCTCAATTTCTCATTTTCATCTTCCGTTGTTGTTCTCTTTTCTTCCACATTTTCCAGTTCATGGTGAAGTCTCACAGATACATCCTTTGCAACCTACATTAAAGGATGTTTATAAAAGTAAACCGTAATTGAAGACAACACAATAAGTGAGTTAAAACTATATTGAACTTAAGTCATTATGTATGCAGTGTTCACTATAGGATCAGGTAGCACTCCAGACACTTTAGATACAAGCCATTTGGTCCTCACGGAAATACCATGACTTAGGTGCTATTCCTCGTTTTGCTTTTTGAAAGAGGAAACCCTCAGTCATAGAAGTGAAGGACATATAGTTACCAAGGGCTAGAAATAAAATGTTCCAAGTGGCATCTCAGGACATAGGCTGTGGTTTTCATTCTGAGGTAGTTAGCCTGGCCAAATTCAGGGCCTGGTCCAGGCACTTTACCTTCCTCAAAGATTCAGTTTCTGCCCCTTAGAAGGAGACTGTTAGTCCTACCAGATAGATCTTTCTTCCTTGAACACTAAATTAGTCTTCAAGGACAATGACAGCATATATAACAATGAAACACTTGCCACAGTGTTTGGTGTATATTGAGCACTCAACAAATGTTAGGAAAAGGAAGAAATAATAATAGGACGATTCTCATAAAACATCTCAGCTTTACTTAAAACAAAAAGAACACAACATATAAATTTTGATATTTTGCTGAAATTAATACAATTAAATTATATCTTTTTGGTCGTTCAAGACCATAACTATAATACCTGACTCATATTACTAATGATTGCGCCCGAAGTCAAGGTGAACTAAACTGACCTTGCCTGCCTGGAAAAACCTTTGTCAAGGTTGAAACGTCCCCACTGAGGGTATAAGCTGAAGAAGCACCTACACTTGAGGGTTCTTTCATTACTGCCTTACACTTTTACTTCTCCAAAAGGGGCTTCAAACTTGGGTCATTTCTCCTTTCAGGGAATAGCGGGTGATGAATATAGAAAGAAAGGCGTCCGGAGAACAGGGGAAGAGGTACTTGCAGAGAGAAATTTTCACTCCCATCTCATCTCAACACCATTCTATTGAGTTCCCAAGCGCACGAGAGGAGTCACCATTAAGCTGGCCCCGGATGCTGGATTTCACCTGGTCATCTCCAGCTTGGGGATCTGGAGGACAGATCAAGGCCAGAGCCTCGCGCAGCCACGCCCTTGTTTCCACCCTGGAAGGAGGCGCTTCCACCATCACCGCAAAGGGCCCCCTACCCTCAGGGAGAGCCAGAATTCGCTCCTGCATGCACACTAGACTCCGCAGACCCACGGGCCTGGCTCCGAGAGCTCAGTTACCAGAGACTCTTTTCCAGTCCCCAAGGACGGATTTTTTTTTCAAAGCAGTTCCCACCCACCGTCCCTGCCCCACTCCAGCCAGGCCGCCGGAGCCGCTCACCTTGAGGTCCTGCTCCAAGCTGCGCAGCAGCTCTCCGTCGATTTCCCCGGTCTGTGCGTAACGCAGCCGTTTGCGTTCGGCTTTGCGGAGGCGGTACTGCAGAATCCGGCAGTTTTTGTTGGCTCTCTCCAACTCGTGGCGCATTTCCTGCAGTTGACAGGCATCCTCCTCGAAGAACGTGTCCCTCATTTCATCCATCTCTGTCCTCAGCTCATCGATCTCGTTCTGAGGCGGGGACAGGTGGTGGATCAAAACCAGGCTTTCCTCCAGCTCCTCCGACATACATCGTCTACACCCCATCCCGATTCCAAATGATCAGTTGTATTGCCCCCACCCCTATGCATGAGACAGGAGTGGTCGGACTTCGAGGAAGAAACTAGGAAAAAATGGGCTTTCCTAAGGCCTGCTCCCGCCCTCCTACACTATATCTCTCCCTGAAAATGTGGGCCAAATTACCATAATTAGGGGAAATGAAAGGCAGAATGAATTTGGACTAAAATAAAAACCTACTAATCTCAGGCCCTGTGTTCAATCAATAAAAAAAAAAGACTCTCCCCTCTCCTCCCCCACCCCCGCTCCCTTTGATTTCCTTTTCTCCGTTAGGATTCCGAAATGGTTAGCAGCCACTCAGTCTCGCGGGGACACGCCCCTAATCCTTGGTGGCCATCACCACCCCTCCCCACATCGGGTGCCCCTCCACCCTCTTTCCCCACCTCACCTTGAGAGTCTCGTTTTCCTCCCGCAGCTTCTCCATCTCCTCCTGCATTTCTTCTTGCTCCTGGAGCTGCTGCGGGTTGGGCCGCGCCGGCGGAGGTGCCGCTGCCTGCATGCCCCCGCCGCCGGCGCTGCCCTCTGCGCCTCTGCTGGGGCCCTCTGCAGCCGCCGCCATTGGAGAGGCGGCAGGGATTGCCAGGGGCTCGCAAATGCCGGGGGCACCCGCGATCGGGGAGCTGCGGGTGCTGCCGCCTCCCCCGTTCTTAGTATGCATCTGAGCCGCCGCCGCCGCCGCCGCCGCCCGCTCTTTCTTGAGATGAAACTGGATGAGCTCAGACTGCAGACATCCTTCTTTCCAGTAGCCCCCGCCGCCGCCGCTGCCGCCCCCACCACGCCGCTTCCGGAATTTCTGCTCGCGGAGCTGGAGGTTTTGGCCGCAGAGGAGGAAGGCGACGGGGAAGCCCCTTCCCCAGCGCTGCCGCCCCTCTGCTGCGCGCGGCCGCCTTTCCTCGCCAGCCCCTGGGCGGCGGCGGCGGCTGCGGAGCGCCCCCTCCTTCTCCCCGAGCCGCTGCCGGCTCCTCCTCCTTCTCCCACCCTCCTCCTCCTTCCCCGAGCGGAGGGGTTCCCGAGTTTCGAAGACACGGGCTCTAGCTCTCGGGGCGCTTCGTCTGCGGCGCTGTGCTTTCTGCCGCCCCCGGGGCCGTTTCAGCACCACCCGCGGCCGGGACAGCGCCGGATGCGGCCCCTTTAGGCGCCGCGGGCCCCGCCCTCTCCGCCCCGCCTCCCCCGGGCGCTGGCCGCGGGCGACGCTCGGCTACCGGACTTGTTGCCCGGCTGCTGCTGGAGCTGCTGCTGCCGAACAGAATTGAGTTTCGTGCCTGAGCCTACCGGCGACCGCGTGGCCCCGGTGGCCTGACGAACGGAATTGTCCCTCAGTCGGCCGGGTGACTGAGCCCGTTGCTGCTTTCTGCTGCTGCCCTCCGGGTGCAGTCGCGCCTCGGTGGCAGCGGTGGCCGCAGGGGGGCAGCGCCCCCGTCGGTGGCTGACTCATCGCGGTCTGGGAGGGCTCTACCGGATTGAGAAGGGACCGAGCTCAGATCAGTTCGCTTCCCTCTTCAGTGCCACCAACCTTCTTTTGTCATCTGGGATGGAAACAAAAGAAGGGGAATCACACTGCACGTCCCAACCGTTACAGACAAAGGGTGGTTGTGCTATGTAAGAGAGGCCCTGGAAAATGAGATCTGGAAGGCGCATAATAGAAGCCTTGATTGAAAGCAATAGGAAGCCGCATACTGATTTTACCCAGAGAGGCTCTCTCCCTCTCTCTCTCTCTCTCTCTCTCTCTCTCTCTCTCTCTCTCTCTCTCTCTCTCTCTCTCTCCTCTCTCCTCTCCTCTCCTCTCTCCTCTCTCCTCTCTCTCTCTCTCTCTCTCCCTCTCTCTCCCTCTCCTCCCTTCTCCTCTCTCCTCTCTCTCTCTCTCTCTCTCTCTCTCTCTCTCTCTCTCTCTCTCTCTCTCTCAGGTTACCTCTGTAAACCGGTCGTCTGAAAGCAGCAAACCTAACATTCTCATGGCAGCAAGTTTTTGCCAAGGGTGAGATGTGTTTTCAGAATAGAGCTGATGAAAGGGAAAAAAAAATTTAAAGAACAGACTGGACAAGAATTTTCTAAAGATGCTTTCAGGATGGAGTTGTGAATTCCCCAATACAAATTTGCATTTTAAAGCCTAGTTTTGTGAAGTTTTATTTAGAGCATTCCCAAGTGTCAATTAGAGGGAAAAGGTTGGGTGAGGTTTTAGAGAAAATTTGCAACACATAAGTAACACTTTTCTTAATCAGCTCAGACTTTAATGTTCATGGCTTAAGAAATGCACATAATTTCCTTTGGTAAAAAAGAAAATTGAATGTAAATAGAGGGATTTAAAGTCACCTTTAAATTTATTTTATTTTTTTACTGATAGTTGGGCCACACCCGCAGTTGAGGGCTTATCCTGGCCACACCTGGAGGAACATAAATGCTGTTAGGGATTGAATCTACCTTTAGATTTTTTTTTGTCATCTTAAATTTGAGAAAATACAGGTCTAAGGAATCATTCTTAGAGTCCTTTTCCTTTTCTTTTTTTCCCCCCCCTTTTTAGTAGCACTTAAAAATATCCTTCTAGAAAAGTTTTCTGGTTGAGCTGCATGGATTTTTGAGACCACACCCAGCAGTCTTAGGGTTTACTCCTGGTTCTGTATTCAGAGTTCACCCCTGGTGGGACTTGGGGTAATACATGAGGTACTGGGGAGCAATCCACGTCAGCTGCATACAAAGCAAGCTCTAGCTGCTGTCCTGTCACTGCAGCCCTGATCTGCATAATTTTAAAACCTACAAATGGTCATTTTTCTACACTTATCCAAATGTCATTGGCCTTGCAAATTTTTAATTTTAAACATACATGCTAGAAAAAAATGAATTCATTGTTAAGCATGTTTTTACAAAGTACAACAGAAACAATATTGTACACTTAAAATGTCTAGTCTTTCCAACAAAGTCAAATTCTGTGACAGAATGCCCAGGAAGGCTGGTGGATCCCGCCCCTGATACTAAGATCAAATTCTATTGTGTATTTCTTTTCTAAGATACACTCATCATTGACTTTCAGAATCTGGAAATTTCTCTGTTCTTCTTCCTGTTAATTCAAATAACTAGTCCCTTAATTGACTCTAAGACACCTTAGGTCATTTGTCCTTAGACCAGCAATTTCTCTCTAAAAAAAAAATCACACTGAAAAGGGCATGACTATGCAAGAAATTCTACTTGAAAAATATTCCAATAGGAGAGGTCATGCTTGCCAATTACCATCCTAACATTGTTTTTCATTGTATAATTGTGATAGACACCATTCAATAATTCCTCTTTTATAAAGAACTGTTACTGGAAGTTTCTGTCTTCACCTTCCTTTCTTTTTCTAGGGACTTTCCTTACAACTCACTTTGAAAAATAACAGTAAATGCGATGTAAGGGGCCAATCCTGGCCATCAAGTTAATTTCTAGATATTTCCCAGAGTCACAAGCTCCCTCTCAAGTCGTCCCCAATCCATCAGCGTGGGTGACAGTAAGGAGGGCCACAGAAACAGTTCCATTGTCAGTGGAACGCTGTTTTTGTTTTGTAGTAGGTGAATTTACTCCGGAGCTTTGATGCCCCCAGAGGACGCTTAAATAAGGCCCCAGACAGCTCTAACCTTGGGAAAAGCGCAGTCCCCAAAACTGGGCTCCCACAATCAAAGGTACCTAGACGCCTGTCACTGTCACGTGACTCTCACTAAGTATCAGGGTGCTCTATTTCAAGGCTTGTCCCATTGCAATCACCAAGGAATCCTCCGCACACTCAAACTCAATACTTTTCATCTTAAATTCTACCTGCCCACTGCACCCATCCCATCTCTCGTGCCCAACCGTCAGAAATCCACGAGAACTGCTCACTTCTCAGCAGAGGCGACGTTTCTAAGTGATGAAAACCAATCCTCAAGATTTTCCGGGGCCCTCCGGATTTATTAGTGTCTTTCGGGACCGAGGAAAGTTTTAACCCGGTGATATGATGAGTCTTTCTGACCCAACTCGACTTTGGGCCCTTTTGTCCGAGTTGCTCACCCACCCGATTTCCCCAAACAAAGGAGTTAAGGGGCAGATTCGATGTCTCGCGTCTTCCAGAGCAGGTGATTTCGCTTCTGTGCGTGGTTTAGGCTGGAGCTAGCTGCGCCTCGGAGCTGACGAAGAAGCGAAGTACCAAGCGGTGCCAGACGCTCCTCGGGAAGTGCACAGATATTCATGAGCTGATCTCAGGGGCCTGGGCCGGGGAGAGGATGGGTCTGCAAGGGAGGGTGGGGTAGAAGTAACCACGAAGAGGCTATTTTGAGAAGGAAAGAGAAGAAAGCGGGGGTGGGGTGCCCAAGAAAACAAACAAAAAAGGTCAGAGCCACGCCCGAGATGGAAGATCAGTAGCAGCGCTCAAAGTCCGTTCAGCATCTCCCGTCCTAGGCAGTTGATTCCAAAACCGCTGGAAATCCGATGCACAATTTTTCTGCAAAGCTCTGTCACGGACGCAATCTTTCTCCGCTAAACAAGCTTCTTTATTTGATCAGACCGGAGGGATTCCAAAGGCTGCCTTCCCGGCGTGACTGGCATCTCCCGATGCGGCAGCGAGGCGCTGCCCGGCGGCTGCCGGGAGTTCTCTTTGTTCGCTCACTTTAATTCTCAGTCGAGCTCTCCACGCGGTGCGCCCTCCCCACCCCCCAACCCAGGCGGAGTCATCAGACGTCGTTTTCCGGAGTAGATAATGGTTGCCAGATTCACCGTCCCGCAGACAAAGGGCTCTTGTGTTGCCACGACTAATTTAGTGCAAACCGAATAAATATCGGTTTACAGAGATCTATTGCGGAAGTATTTGCCCTCAGCCTATTTTCTTCTCACCTTTATTAAGTTTCAGCTTCCACTGTGATTGCAAGGAACAATTGCTGAGATCCGCAATCCATAGGAGTGCATGTAGCCGAAAGCATCAGGAGAGTATTTATGTAAAATATAGACTTTAAAGGAATTCAGTAAAATAAATTAGAGTATGAGTCTTTATAATGAACGTTACTTCATGCTGTTCCACAAGGATAATGTTCTTAAAATCAGGCTGGAAAAAATGATCTTTTCCCTCCTAGTTTTAAAAGACATTTTTTATTTTATGGGATGAGGGATGTAAGAAAGTCTTGTTCTACTCAGGATTTCTTGTGAACTTGAAGATAATACTAAAAGTAAACATTTTGCCAAAGGGTTTTTTAAAATTAAAATTTCTCTTACATTAATATTGTTGTTCCCTAGGAAGAAAAGGAGCTCAATATAATGGAATGGGTTTTGTGCTAACATTAATTTCATTGTGAAAGATTTTGTTTTCCAGGTGTGACATCTTGCATTAGGAATGAAAGGAAAATAATTCAGTGGTTTGTACAGAAGCAATATCATTGCAGCAAAACAAAGAAATGTTAAAGCTCTGGTGAGTATCTCCGGTGACACATAAGAGAAATATAGTCTTACAACAAAATCATTTATGTATTCATCTAACTCCCAAATAAACATGGGGTATTCTTGCTAGGGTACTGCCCAAGGCTACTGTCCAAGGTGCTGGCAATGCAAAGATAAATCAAGATATTCTCATTCCAGGCAAACTCATAAATGGTGGTGAAAATTGAAATAACTTTCATATAATCACTGAGTACCCTTAGAAGCTAGTCATATCCTATAATGGATACCTCAATTGTTGATTAGTGTACAAGAAACAAAGTATAAAGAGCTAAGAAAAATTTTGCTCACAATTTGGATTTAGTATTAGGTAATTCATCAGTATGTACCCAATTGGAGCTGTCATTTTTTTCAGAAATGTCAAGAACCACAGGTCTTACATAACCAAAATAGATTGAAATGAATAATCTTTATTCATATTGGTCTTAACAAATAAAACAATGGAGTTATAAATACATGCTAAGAGCACAGAACACAGTTTGTGCTACTTCTTAAGTATTTAAATGTTGTTTTGTTTTAAGCTTTCCCAAAACATTATTATTTATTTCCATGTGATTAGTGACTTTAAAAATCAAATAAAATTGGGGTCCGCACCATAGTACAGTGAGTAGGGTGTTTGTCTTGCACATGGCCAACCCAGGTTTGATACCCAGAATTTCATATGGTCCCCAAGAACTGCCAGAAATAATTCTTGAGTCCAAATACAGGAATAACCCTGAACCTGACTGGGTATGACCCAAAAAAGCAATCAATCAATCAATAAAATCAAGAATTGGTTTTTATGCATGTTTTAATCAAATAGTTATGTGCTTAAATGCATCATTTTGTAATTCAGATTTATGCTATTTCAAAGTTAAAAACATATAAATATAAAATAATTATTAACTCGTGAAAATATGCAATAAAATCATTTGAACAGGAAATCCATTTTTTATTTCTCTTTTTGCTATGTAAAATATTTCTCCAATTAAACTTCCCAAAGTATTATTATCCAGCACTTATGTCAGAACTTAGAAAGGCCCCAATATTTTCTTACTGTATTTTGGACCAGACAAAACAACCAACTTTCAATATTTATGGTAATAAATAAATACATCGTATAGTAGTGTAAAATGTGGAGTTTAGACCAACAGAAGAAAGCTAAAGGAAAGAAAGTGGTAGAGCAAGTGCCTGGCACACAGGAGGCCCTAAATTTGATCCTGAAAAGCGTCCACCTCTCCATGGGCACACAGTCTCAGCACCATACACAACACCCTGCTGGTCAGAGCATTTCAGGTAGTGGCCCCAGGTCAAAGAAAGACACCTTATAATTTCAACATTGCTGCTCTCACTAATTATATAATGGTGCTTTAATGCACAAAGCTATATAGTTTGCAAGTCCTTTTCACTTTGTTAAAAATAAAGTAGTAAATACTATTTTCTCCTCCTAAACAGGGTGTTGTGGAGACAGGTGTGAGGTCTTGTGTTGCCTGAGGGCTGGGGAGTGGGGGGAGAAGCCGAGACAAAAGTTCACTCTATGATGTTAACTGGAAGCGCTTCTACCACTGCTAGACTAAAGGCGGTAACTGGCATCTGTGCTCCCACAACCAACATGCCAGGAGCCACAGACAAATTCTGTGCCCCAGAACCTGACCGAGATAGGTTTGGCCATGGGTTCCAAGAAAGAGGTGGCCCTTCTGAAGCGAAAGGTGAAGACAATGGATGTGGACAGAAGGGAGAGGCCTGCGGGGAAATCGGATGTACCCGGAGGCTGAAAGCAGGCTCCCGAGGAGAGAGGCACCTCACTGTTACAGGACCTCATCAGTTCTGTCCTCTGCGTGGTCCAGAACCACGGCCAGAATCTACAAGGCCATGACCGGGGATGAGAATTACCACCAGGACATCCCCAAATAGATTCGAATACAATCAATGTCAAAAAGCATTTCTACGTTGTGGAGTGGCGGGTTTACCAGGAGTCTTTGCAGAACACAAAGATGAAGGTGAGTGAGTTGGGACGGGGGGTATTAGCCCCCCATTCCTCACTCTCTGCTCAGACCACCACTTCCACCCAAGCAGGATTTACAGCACGGACAGCATGGAGGGTGTGTTGCGGCAGATGAGGCAGGCCAGACGCTGCCAGACCCCAGCTGACACCTACGTTCTCCTCTTTCAGGGGCACAGACTATTTCTGAGGCTCCCAGGGATCCTGAAGGCAGCAGAAGTTGCTGCCTGCAGCATAGTGGGGCACCTTTGAAAACTGTGTGTACAGAATAAGTAAGACAATTTTTAACTTTTTTAAATGCCAAAACAAAATCCATCCACCACCATCTATTACAATCTTATTTCCACCCCACACTAGTCCCTAAATCACAGTTCTGGGGGCCAGAGCGATAGTCCAGCCCAGTAGGGCGTTTGCCTTGCAAGCGGCCGGCCCATGCCGGCCCGGGTTCGATCCCGGCATCCCATTAGGGTCCCGCGAGCACAGCCAGGAGTAATTCCTGAGTGCAGAGCCAGGAGAAACCACAGTTCTATTGTTCATATGTGTCAATGGATTTATTTACATTTTGCTCATCACATTTTCTTATAATGCAGGCATAGATGATGCCATTCAGTACCTATCTCTCCTTCATCTTCATCTCACTTTATGGAGTTCACCAATTCCATTTTGCTAGAAATTGCAAAATTTAATATTTTAATAGCTGAATAAGTTTTCTTTTTTTTTTTATGTGCAATTTATTTTATTTTTTTTTTAAGTATTTTATTATACCACCGTGAGATATACAAATAAAAAAGATATACAATTAAAAGTTCATGTTTGGGTTTTGGTCATACAGTGTTTCAGCACCCGTCCCTCCACCAGTGCCCATCTCCCACCACCAACATCCCCGGTTCCCTCCCCCCCTTCCCCAGCCCTGCTCCATGGCAGGTTCTTTATTTCTTTCCCTTTTCTCTCTCTTTCTCTTTTCCTTCCCTTCCAGACTATGGATTACAGAACATACATTAAAAGGTTGTCATTTGTATCCTTTTGCCTCTATTTAATGCTCAGTTCTAGGTTGGCATTAGTACCCTCGACTATTGTTAGCCCCCTGTTCCATTTTCTGTCTTACCTAAACTCTGACTCCCCACACGTTTGTGATAATCTCCACCTTTGACAAGACCTCCTGATATATGTTTCACTTGACCTTGGATATTGGTATCATAATATGTACATATATATTTATGCCATGCAAATAAATGCAGTCATTCTGTATCTGTCTCTCTCCCTTCTGGCTAATTTCACTCAACATAATCTTCTCCATGTCCATCCATTTATAGGCAAATTTTATAACTTCATTTTTCCTAACAGCTGCATAGTATTCCATTGTGTAGATGTACCAAAGCTTCTTTATCCAGTCATCGATTTTCGGGCACTCTGGTTGCTTCCAGATTCTGGCTATTGTGAATAATGCTGCTATGAACATAAAAGTAGGGATGGTGTTTCCGCTGCGTATTTTTGGTTTCCCAGAGTAGATTCCCAGGAGTGGTATGGCTGGGTCAAATGGGAGTTCAATTTCTAGTCTTTGGAGGAAAGTCCATATTGTTTTCCAGAAAGGCTGTACCAGCCGGCATTCCCACCAACAATGGATGAGTGTCCCCTTTTCCCCACATCCACGCCAGCACTTGTTGTTCTTGCTCTTTTGAATATGTGCCAGTCTCTGTGGTGTAAAGTGGTATCTCATTGTTGTTTTGATTTGCATCTCTCTGATGATTAGTGATGATGAGCATTTTTTCATATGTTTTTTGGCCATTCGAATTTCTTCCTTGCTGAAGTTTCTGTTCATTTCTTGTCCCCATTTTTTTGATGGGGTTGTTTGTTTTCTTCTTGTAAAGTTCTACCAGTGCCTGATATATCCTGGATATTAACCCCCTTATCAGATGGGTATTGGGTGAATATTCTTTCCCCATTCTGTGGACTGCTTTTGTATCTTAGTCACTGTTTCTTTTGAGGTGCAGAAGCTTTTCAGTTTCATGTAGTCCCATATGTTTATCTTTTCTTCTAGTTGCTTTGTTAGTGATGTTTCACCTTTGAAGATGCCTTTAGCTTCAATGTCGTGGGAGGGTTTTTCCTATATTTTCTTCAATGTACTTTATGGATTCAAGTCTGATATTGAGATCTTTAGTCCATTTTGATCTGATTTTTGTGCATGGTGTTAGACACAGGTCCAAATTCATTTTTTTACACGTTGCTGCCCAGTTTTCCCAACACCACTTGTTGAAGAGGCTTTCCTTACTCCATTTTAGACTCATTGCACCTTTATCAAAGATTAAATGATCATGTGTTTGAGGTTGGGTGTCAGGATACTCTATTCTATTCCATAGGTCCACAGGTCTGTTTTTATTCCAATACCATGCTGTTTTAATTACTACTGCCTTGTAGTACAGTTTGAAGTTGGGAAAGGTGATGCCTCCCATCTTCTTTTTTCCCGAGGATTGCTTTAGCTATCCTTGGGGGTTTATTGTTCCATACAAATTTCAGGAGCGTTTGGTCAATTTCTTTGAAGAATGTCATCGGTATCCTTATAGGGACTGCATTGAATCTGTACAGAGCTCTAGGGAGTATTACCATTTTGACAATGTTGATTCTCCCCATCCATGAACAGGGAATGTGTTTCCATTTCCTTGTGTCCTCTTTTATCTCTTGGAGCAGTGTCTTGTAGTTTTCTTTGTACAGGTCCTTTACATACTTGGGTAAGTTGATTCCTAGGTATTTGATTTTCTGTGGCACAATTGTGAATGGAATTGTTTCCTTAATATCCCTTTCTTCTGTTTCGCTATTTGTATATAGGAAAGCCACTGACTTTTGGGTGTTGATTTTGTATCCTGCCACTCTACTATATGCGTCTATTGTTTCTAGGAGTTTTTTGGTAGAGAGTTTAGGGTTCTCTAGGTATAATATCATGTCATCTGCAAATAATGATAGCTTGACTTCTTCCTTGCCTATCTGGATGCCCTTGATGTCCTTTTTCTTCTCTGATTGCTATGGCAAGTACTTCCAGTACTATATTGAATAAAAGAGGTGAGAGGGGGCAACCTTGTCTTGTCCCCTGATCTCAGGGGGGAAGGCTTTCAACTTTTCCCCCATTTAGAATGATGCTTGCTGTGGGCTTTTGGTAGATGGCTGTAACTATCTTGAGGAAAGTCCCTTCAATTCCCATTTTCTGGAGCGTTTTAATCATGAACGGGTGCTGGATCTTGTCAAATGCTTTTTCTGCGTCTATTGAAAGGATCATATGGTTTTTATTTTTTTCTTTTTATTGATATGATGTATTATGTTGATTGACTTGCGAATGTTGAACCATCCTTGCATTCCCCGGGATGAATCCAACTTGGTCATGATGTATAATCTTCTTGATGAGTCTTTGGATTCTGTTTGCTAGTATTTTGTTGAAGATCTTAGCATCCGTGTTCATCAGGGATATTGGTCTGTAGTTTTCTTTCTTTGTGTTGTCTCTCCCTGCTTTGGGTATCAGGGTGATATGTGCCTCGTAGAAGCTGTTTGGGAGTGTTTCTGTTTCTTCTATTTCCTGGAAGAGCTTGAAAAGGACTGGCAGTAGGTCCCTCCTTAAAGGTTTGGTAGAGTTCACTAGGGAATCCGTCTGGACCTGGGCTTTTGTGTTTGGGAAGTCTTTTTAATTACTGTTTCTATTTCCTCAATGGTGATAGGCTTATTCAGGTATTGGAGGTCTTCTTGTTTCAGCCGTGGGAGGTTATAGGACTTCAGGAATTGATCCATTTCTTCTAGATTCTCATGTTTCACGGCATACAGGCTCTCAAAGTAATCTCTGATGATCTTTTGGATTTCTGTGGTTTCTGTTGTGATGTCACCCTTTTTATTTCTGATTCTGTTTATTTGGGTTCTCTCTTTCCCTGTCCTTACAAGTCTTGCCAATGGTTTGTCAATCTTGTTTATTTTTTCAAAAAACCAGCTCTTGGTTTCATTAATCTTTTGGATTGTTTTTTTTGGTTTCCAACTCATTGATTTCCTCTCTAAGTTTTATTATTTCCTTTTTTTCTGCCTGGGTTGGGCTCCTTTTGTTGGTCTTTTTCTAATGTCTTCAGCTGTGTAGTCAGGTTATTTATGTGGGCCCTTTCTTGTTTCCTGATGAATGCTTGCAGGGCTATAAACTTCCCTCTTAACACGGCTTTTGCCGTGTCCCACAAGTTCTTATAATTGGTATCTTCATTTTCATTTATTTCCAGAAATCTTTGGATTTCCTGTTTGATTTCTTCTATGACCCATTTGTTGTTCAGCAGTGAGCTGTTCAGTTTCCAGGTGTTTGGTTTGACTCCCTGTTTTTTGCGTACGGTTAACTTCCATTTTCAGTGCATCATGGTCTGAAAAGATAGTTGACACAATTTCTATCTTTTTAATTTTATTGAGGTATGCTTTGTGGCTCAGCATGTGGTCTATCTTGGAGAATGTTCCATGTGCACTAGAGAAAAATGTGTATTCAGCTTTTTTGGCATGAAAAGCCCTGTATATATCACTAGCCTCTCTTTCTTCCATTTCTTCCTTCAGGTCCAATATTTCCTTGGTGAGTTTCAGTCTTGTTGATCTGTCCATCGTTGATAGAGCAGTGTTGAAGTCTCCAACTATTATTGTGCTACTGTCAATGTCTTCTTTGAGGTCTCTTAGCAGTTGTTTTATGTATTTTGCTGACCCCTCATTGGGTGCATATATGTTTAGTAGTGTAATTTCTTCCTGGTGTACATACCCCTTAATTAATAAGAAGTGGCCTTCGTTGTCCCCTTCTAACCTTTTTAAGCCTGAAGTCTATATTATCTGATACTAATATGGCCACACCAGCCTTTTTGGAGGAGTTGTTTGCATGGAGAATGGTCTTCCAACCTTTGACTCTGAGTCTGTGTTTGTTCTGCTTATTCAGATGCGCTTTCTTGTAGACAGCAGAATGTTGGGTTCAATTTTTTTTAATCCATTTTGTCACTCTGTGTCTCTTAATTGGTGCATTTAGACCATTGACATTGAGAGAGATTATTGTCATCGGATTTTGTGCCATCTTTCTTTTTTGTGTTTGTTGTGCTTATGGGTTTGGTCGCATTAGGAGTAGACCCTTCAGTCCTTCTTTTAAAGTTGGTTTTGAGTCCATGAAGTTCCTGAGTTGTTGCTTATCCATGAAGTTGTGTATCTTTCCCTTCATATCTGAATGTGAGCCTGGCCGGGTAAAGAATTCTCGGTGAAGCCTGCAGTTCATTGAGCCTTTTCGCAATATCCCACCATTGTTTTCGGCTCGGAGTGTTTCATCAGAGAAGCTCTGCTGTAAATCTTAGAGATGTTCCTTTGTATGTGATTTCCTTCTTTGATCTTGCTGCTTTCAGTATTCTATCCCTATCTATAGTTTTTGTCATTTTTATTAAGATGTGTCTTGGAGTATTCTTGTTGGGGTTTCTTTTAGCTGGTATTCTACGGGCCTCTTGGATCTTGAGGCAAGCATTCTTTAGTTCCGGGAACTTTTCAGCAATGATGGCTTTGACGGTTTCTTCTTCATCAGGGTTTTCTTCTTGCCCTTCTGGGACCCCAATGATCCGTATGTTGTTTCTTCTGGCTTCATCCCGATTATCTCTTGTTGTCTGTTCGGTAATTGTGAGCCTTTTTTCTATCTTCTGGTGTTGTGTACAGAATCTTTGGAACTCATCTTGAGATCACTAATTCTTTCTTCAGTAGCTATTATTCTGCTATGATGGCCTTCCCACTGTGTTTTTTTATTTCATTTACCCTCATTTTTAATACCTGTCATTTCCCTTTGCATTTTCCTCACTTCTGCTATCATGTCCTCTTGTATTTTATTGATTTTGCATTCCATTGCTCTTTGAATTCCTTTTGAATCCTTAACAGTTCTTTCCGAAATTCTTTTCAGATAGGTTATGAAACTCATTGGTATTGCTTGACTCATCTGGACCAGTGACTTCACCACAGAGCTTGATGGAATTTTCGCGTGGTTTACCATTATGACTATTGTAGGTTGCAACTGTGAGTTCTTGGGTGACTAGATAGTACAGTTAGTAGGGTCTGGTCTGTTTGAAGAGTTTGGGTGGGTAGCAAGGGATGTAGGAACCAAGGTTCACTGGTACTTCATGCAAGGTAGGTAGTGAGAGGGTCCGCTGGACGCTGCGCGTCCGCGCTGTTTTGAGTTTTGGGATGTTCCCAGAAGCTCAGGGCGCAAGGGTCGATCCGGCTGGAACCAAGGCACTTTGCCTTGGTTCCCGTTGATGGAGTTTCCGCTCTTCCCTGGGGCAGCTTGGGGTCCGCGGAGACGCAAGAATTACTCACACACCTGTGGGGGAGC
>JAJIBD010022563.1:0-68239 GCA_021461705.1 Cryptotis parvus
TTTCTTCTGTCTTCCTTGCTGAAGTTTCTGTTCATTTCTTCTCCCCAGTTTTTGATGGGGTTGGCTGTTTTTTTCTTGTATAGACATATCAGTGCCTGATATGTCCTGGATATTAACCCCTTATCAGATGGGTATTGGGTGAATATTCTTTCCCATTGTGTGGACTGTCTTTCTATCTTGGTCACTGTTTCTTTTGAGGTGCAGAAGCTTTTAGTTTCATGTAGTCCCATGTGTTTATCTTTTCTTCTAGTTGCTTTGTTAGTGATGTTTCACCTTTGAAGATGCCTTTAACTTCAATGTAGTGGAGGGTTTTTCCTATATTTTCTTCAATGTACTTTATGGATTCAAGTCTGATATTGAGATCTTTAATCCACTTTGATCTGATTTTTTGTGCATGGTGTTAGACACAGGTCCAAATTCATTTTTTTACATGTCGCTGCCCAGTTTTCCCAACACCACTTGTTGAAGAGGCTTTCCTTACTCAATTTTAGACTCATTGCACCTTTATCAAAGATTAAACGATCCCTGATGAACACGGGATTTGAACATGTGTTTGAGGTTGGTTGGTGTCAGAATACTCAATTCTATTCCATAGGTCACAGGTCTGTTTTTATTCCAATACCATGCTGTTTTAATTACTACTGCCTTGTAGTACAGTTTGAAGTTGGGAAAGGTGATGCCTCCCGTCTTCTTTTTTCCCGAGGATTGCTTTAGCTATCCTTGGGGGTTTATTGTTCCATACAAATTTCAGGAGCGGTTGGTCAATTTCTTTGAAGAATGTCATCGGTATCCTCATAGGGACTGCATTGAATCTGTACAGAGCTCTAGGGAGTATTACCATTTTGACAATGTTAATTCTCCCCATCCATGAACAGGGAATGTGTTTCCATTTCCTTGTGTCCTCTTTTATCTCTTGGAGCAGTGTCTTGTAGTTTTCTTTGTACAGGTCCTTTACATACTTGGCTAAGTTGATTCCTAGGTATTTGATTTTCTGTGGCACAATTGTGAATGGAATAGTTTCCTTAATATCCCTTTCTTCTCTTTCGTTATTTGTATATAGGAAAGCCACTGACTTTAGGGTGTTGATTTTGTATCCCTGCCACTCTACTATATGCGTCTATTGTTTCTAGGAGTTTTTTGGTAGAGAGTTTAGGGTTCTCTAGGTATAATATCATGTCATCTGCAAATAATGATAGCTTGACTTCTTCCTTGCCTATCTGGATGCCCTTGATGTCCTTTTCTTCTCTGATTGCTATGGCAAGTACTTCCAGTACTATATTGAATAAAAGAGGTGAGAGTGGGCAACCTTGTCTTGTCCCTGATCTCAGGGGAAGGCTTTCAACTTTTCCCCATTTAGAATGATGCTCGCTGTGGGCTTTTGGTAGATGGCTGTAACTATCTTGAGGAAAGTCCCTTCAATTCCCATTTTCTGGAGGGTTTTAATCATGAACGGGTGCTGGATCTTGTCAAATGCTTTGTCTGCGTCTATTGAAAGGATCATATGGTTTTTATTTTTTCTTTTATTGATATGATGTATTATGTTGATTGACTTGCGAATGTTAAACCATCCTTGCATTCCGGGATGAATCCTACTTGGTCATGATGTATAATCTTCTTGATGATTCTTTGGATTCTGTTTGCTAGTATTTTGTTGAAGATCTTAGCATCCGTGTTCATCAGGGATATTGGTCTGTAGTTTTCTTTCTTTGTGTTGTCTCTCCCTGCTTTGGGTATCAGGGTGATATGTGCCTCGTAGAAGCTGTTTGGGAGTGTTTTTGTTTCTTCTATTTCTTGGAAGAGCTTGAAAAGGACTGACAGTAGGTCCTCCTTAAAGGTTTGGTAGAGTTCACTAGGGAATCCGTCTGGACCTGAGCTTTTGTGTTTGGGCAGACTTTTTAATTACTGTTTCTATTTCCTCGATGGTGATCGGCTTATTCAGGTATTGGAGGTCTTCTTGTTTCAGTCGTGGGAGGCTATAGGACTTCAGGAATTGATCCATTTCTTCTAGATTCTCATGTTTCAAGGCATACAGGCTCTCAAAGTAATCTCTGATGATCTTTTGGATTTCTGTGGTTTCTGTTGTGATGTCACCCTTTTTATTTCTGATTCTGTTTATTTGGGTTTTCTCTTTTCCCTGTCCTTACAAGTCTTGCCAATGGTTTGTCAATCTTGTTTATTTTTTCAAAAACCAGCTCTTGATTTCATTAATCTTTTGGATTTTTTTTTGGTTTCCAACTCATTGATTTCCTCTCTAAGTTTCATTATTTCCTTTTTTCTGCCTGGGTTGGGCTCCTTTTGTTGGTCTTTTTTCTAATGTCTTCAGCTGTGTAGTCAGGTTATTTATATGGGCCATTTGTTGTTCAGGAGTGAGCTGTTCCAGTTTCCAGGTGTTTGGTTTGACTCCCTGTTTCTGTGTACGGTTAACTTTCATTTTCAGTGCATCATGGTCTGAAAAGATAGTTGACACAATTTCTATCTTTTTTTTTATTGAGGTATGCTTTGTGGCTCAGCATGTGGTCTATCTTGGAGAATGTTCCATGTTCACTAGAAAAAATGTGTATTCAGCCCTTTTGGCATGAAAAGCCCTGTATATATCCATTAGCTCTCTTTCTTTCATTTTTTCCTTCAGGGCCAATATTTCCTTGGTGAGTTTCTGTCTTGTTGATCTATCCATAGTTGATAGAGCAGTGTTGAAGTCTCCAACTATTATTGTGTTACCGTTAATGTCTTCTTTGAGGTCTCTTAGCAGTTTTTTTTTATGTGTTTTGCTGGCCCCTTGTTGGGTGCATATATGTTTAGTAGTGTAATTTCTTCCTGGTATACGTACCCTTTAATTAATAAGAAGTGGCCTTCGTTGTCCCTTCTAACCTTTTTCAGCCTGAAGTCTATATTATCTAATACTAATATGCCCACACCAGCCTTTTTGAGGAGTTGTTTGCATGGAGAATGGTCTTCCAACCTTTGACTCTGAGTCTGTGTTTGCTCTGCTTATTCAGATGCGTTTCTTGTAGACAGCAGAATGTTGGGTTCAATTTTTTAATCCATTTTGTCACTCAGTGTCTCTTAATTGGTGCATTTAGACCATTGACATTGAGAGAGATTATTGTCATTGGATTTTGTGCCATCTTTCTTTTTTGTGTTTGTTGTGCTTATGGGTTTGGTCGCATTAGAGTAGACCCTTCAGTCCTTCCTTTTAAAGTTGGTTTTGAGTCCATGAAGTTCCTGAGTTGTTGCTTATCCATGAAGTTGTGTATCTTTCCTTCATATCTGAATGTGAGCCTGGCCGGATAAAGAATTCTTGGTGAAGCCTGCAGTTCATTAAGCCTTTTCGCAATATTCCACCATTGTTTTTCGGCTCGGAGTGTTTCATTAGAGAAGTCTGCTGTAAATCTTAGAGATGTTCCTTTGTATGTGATTTCCTTCTTTGATCTTGCTGCTTTCAGTATTCTATCCCTATCTATAGTTTTTGTCATTTTTATTAAGATGTGTCTTGGAGTATTCTTGTTGGGGTTTCTTTTAGCTGGTATCCTACGGGCCTCTTGGATCTTGAGGCAAGCATTCTTTAGTTCCGGGAACTTTTCAGCAATTATGGCTTTGACAGTTTCTTCTTCAGGGTTTTCTTCTTGCCCTTCTGGGACCCCAATGATCCGTATGTTGTTTCTTCTGGCTTCATCCCGATTATCTTTTGTTGTCTGTTCGGTAATTGTGATTTCTATCTTCTGGTGTTGTGTAGAGAATCTTTGGAACTCGTCTTCGAGATCACTAATTCTTTCTTCAGTAGCTATTATTCTGCTATGATGGCCTTCCACTGTGTTTTTAATTTCATTTACCTCATTTTTAATATCTGTCATTTCCCTTTGCATTTTCCTCACTTCTTCTATCATGTCCTCTTGTATTTTATTGATTTTGCATTCCATTGCTTCTTTGAATTCCTTTTGAATCCTTAACAGTTCTTTCCGAAATTCTTTTTCAGAGAGGTTATACAACTCATTGGTATTGCTAGACTCATCTGGACCAGTGACTTCACTCACAGAGCTTGATGGAATTTTGCGTTGTCTTTACCATTATGACTATTGTAGGTTGCAAAATGTGAGTTCTTGGGTGACTAGATAGTACAGTTAGTAGGTGTCTGGCCTGTTTGCAGAGTTTGGGTGGGTGGCAATGACATAGGAACCAAGGTTCACTGGTACCTCATGCAAGGTAGGTAGTGAGAGGGTCGCAACGTGCTAGCGCGTCCCGGCGGTTTTGCGTTTTGGGATGTTCCCAGAAGTGCAGGGCCCAACGGTCGGTCTGGGTTGAAACCAAGGCTGTTTGCCTTGGTTCCCGCTGATGGAGTTTCCGCTCTTCCCTGGGGCAGCTTGGGGCCCGCAAAGATGCAAGAATCACACACACACACCTGTGGGGGAGTGGAGGCGTTTCCCAGAACGTACAGGAGTCAGAGGTCAGGTAAGCCAGAGAAAGGAACAGTGTGCTAATAATTGTCAAAAGTGCTAATACCAACCTAAAACTGAGCATTAAATACAGGCAAAAAGATACACATGATAACCTCTAAATTTATGTATTACAATCCACAAAATCTAAGAGAAGGAAGAGAGAAAGAGAAAAGAGATAAAGATCCTGCCATAAAGGCAGGCTAGGGAGGGGGAGTGAATCGGGGACACTGGTGGTGGGCACTGGTGGAGGAATGGGTGCTGGAACACTGTATGATCTAAACCCAAACATGAACATCTTTGTAATTGTATATCTCATGGTGGTATAATAAAATACTAAAAAGTGAATAATATGTAAACTTAGAAATAACACATTACAAAATATTGCTGGAATGAAGGGTGATGTAATGACAACTGGAAATAGAAAGGGGACTTATTACCAAGTGTAGAAAAGGGCAAGTTCCTGAGGAAGAACTTGTCAGTGGGTTTCTAGCACTTTCCAGCATGGGGTACTCTGGCCAGTAAACTCTCAGTGTTTACTCTGTATAGACATGTGGTTGGAAACGTGACACAGTCTGAAGAAACAGACATGGTTTTAGGACAGCGACTGTTACTTCAAGGGCCCATTTGGCAGTTCTGCTCCTAAATGACAAGTGCTTCTTAAACGTTAGCTGTTGCTTTCTCAGGGACTTTTCACTTTATGCCAGTCGTGGTTGAGAAGTGCAAAGTGCTGAGCACTATCTGATTTGCTTATACAAAAATTAATAGTGAAGTGGCCAAGATACAAAGACAGCCCACAGAATGGGAAAGAATCTTCACCCAATAACCATCTGATAAAGGGGTTAATTAATATCCAGGATATATCAGGCACTGGTAGAACTTTAAAAAGAAAAGAGCCAACCCCATCAAAAATGGGGAGAAGAAATGAACAGAAACTTCAACAAGGAAGAAATTCAAATGGTCAAAAGACATATGAAAATACCCCCAAGAGCATAATAGGTGCCCAACCATGAGCTGCTTGAGCCCCTGTGGCTGAGCACATGTGGTACCCACATCTCCCCCTCTCGAGATGCGTAATCTCTCTCTAACTTTTGCTCCCTCCTCCTCCCTTCCTCAAAACCTTAAAATAAATTGCTTTATTAAAAGAGCATTCCCCAAGAGTCAGCATAGGCTGTATATACAGATATATATATATATATACATATATATACAGCAAAGGCTGTATGACTATGCATATAACGATAACTACATCAAGAGTCCTCTCAACAGAGGAAACACCTCCCCTCCCCCACAGGTGTGTGTGTGATTCTTTTCATCTCCGCGGACCCCAAGCTGCCCCAGGGAAGAGCAGAAACTCCATCAACGGGAACCAAGGCAAACTCCCTTGGTTTCAACCCGGACCGAACCCCTTGGGCCCTTCGCTTCTGGGAAATGCCTCCACTCCCCACAGGTGTGTGTGTGACTCTTGCGTCTCTGTGGACCCCAAGCTGCCCCAGGGAAGAGCGGAAACTCCATCAACGGGAACCAAGGCAAACTACCTTGGTTTCAACCCGAGCCGACCCTTGGGCCCTTTTGTGGTAAATGACCCTTGGGGGTATGCTTTGTGGTAATTTCCACCAACCTAAAACTTAGAATTAAATAGAGGCAAAAGATACACATGACAACCCTTTAATGTGTGTTCTGTAATCCATAGTCTGGAAGAGAAGGAAAAGAGAAAGAGAAAGAAATAAAGAACCTGCCATGGAGGAGGGGCTGGGGGGGAAACCAGGGACGTTGGTGGTGGGAGATGGGCACTGGTGGCAGTATGACCAAAACCCAAATATGAAATTTTTAATTGTATATCTTTGTAATTATAAAAATAAAAAATTAAAAAAAGAATGGCAGTTTCTTCTGGAAAACAATATGGACATTCCTCCAAAGACTAGAAATTGAACTCCCATTTGACCCAGCCATACCACTCCTGGGAATCTACTCTGGGAAACCAAAAATACGCAGCGGAAACACCATCTCTACTTTTATGTTCATAGCAGCATTATTCACAATAGCCAGAATCTGGAAGCAACCCGAGTGCCCGAAAATAGATGACTGGATAAAGAAGCTTTGGTACATCTACACAATGGAATACTATGCAGCTGTTAGGAAAAATGAAGTCATAAAATTTGCCTATAAATGGATGGACATGGAGAAGATTATGTTGAGTGAAATTAGCCAGAAGGAGAGAGACAGATACAGAATGACTGCATTTATTTGCATGGCATAAATATATATGTACATATTATGATATCAGTATCCAAGGTCAAGTGAAACATGTATCAGGAGGTCTTGTCAAAGGTGGAAATTATCACAAATGTGTGGGAGTCAGAGGCTAGGTAAGACAGAAAATAGAACAGTATGCTAACAATTGTTGAATGTACTAATACCAACCTAGAAGTGAGCATTAAATAGAGGCAAAAAGATACACATGACAACCCTTTAATGTATGTGCTGTAATCCATAGTCTGGAAGGGAAGGAAAAGAGAAAGAGAGAGAATGGGAAAGAAATAAAGAACCTGCCATGGAGGCGGGCTGGGGGGAGGAGAGGGAACCAGGGATGTTGGTGGTGGGAGATGGGCACTGGTGGAGGAATCAGTGCTGGAACACTGTATGACCAAAACCCAAATATGAACTTTTTAATTGTGTATCTTTGTAATTGTAAATCTCACAGTGATATGATAAAATGCTTTAAAAAATAAAAATAAAATATTATTCAAGTTAAAAAAAAAAAAAAAAAGAATGGCAGTTTCCTTATGCCATGGAGTAAGGTACTCTAATCTTATTGTAATAGGTTTCTAAACTTCATTTCTGAAAGAATCAGCATTCTCTCCCTCATCATGGAAGCCATTTACCAGAACCTTATGGAAGAAAATATTTAGCCTTTTCAACTACCACCTAGCTTATACAATCAGAAGATATAGACTGTTTTCTTAATAGAAAATTCACCTCCTAACACACATTACCTACTTGTAATACTATTTGTCTTTATGCAATGTACCCCAATACTTCTCATCCTCCATCCTCATCACATGCACACACATGATAAACCCAGTGAAAGCAAGAATTTTTGTCTGTTCACTGCTATAATCTCAGTGCCTAATAAGGGGCCTGTGATTATGTTATTTAGAAGCTAATCAATGTTTGTTATAGTCATTATAAGCAAACATAGAGGTTCAGAATCTTGAGGAATCAATTTTGTTTTTGTTTTTATTCCATAGGAGTAGAAAACTTTTTTAAATTTAACATCAAACAAGCAGCTTAGTATGCGATATTTATAGTGTATATGAAGTGTCTAACACTGCTGATATGTGTAGATGTGGGGGAGGGAATGCATGTATGTGTGTATGTGTGTTCACACACATGCATGTATGTGTGTGTGATCAGGGGACTGATCTCAGGACCTCACACATGCTGTATGTATTACCACTGGATTGCATCCCCTATATGTGGCTATTTGGGGGATCATTGTCTTAGCAGAAACTTTGTGTGGGATCTGCTTGATCCAGGAAGCCATTAGAGCCATACATGGTAACCTGGAAAAGATTATTCCCCAAAAGGAGGAGAGTTTCCAGTCTGTGTATTTTTTGTAATCAGTTACCTTTGGGTTCAAAAGTTACCTTTGGGGGTCAGAAGAGTCACTTTCTACCTTTGCACTTTCCTCTATATCCTCTTAACCCAGGACTTGAGCATATCTCCTGTTCACTTTGACTCTTCAAAACATCTATAGCACAAGTCAAAGAATACTTAGAGATTCTTTGACTAAAAACCTGAGTGATAGTACCATAGATAAGGCAATTATCTTACATATGGTTGGTTCGGGTTCAATCCCTAGGACCAAATGTAGTCCCTCTGGCACTGCACACAGTGATGCCTGAGCACAGAGCCAGGAGTAAGTCTTGAGCACAGCAGGGTGTGGAACATGTCTCACTCCCAAATAAAGAATATATGACTGTGAAAGAGAAGAGTTTGATATCAGAGAAAGCCTTTCTGTTGTTGTTGTTGTTGTTGTTGTTGTTGTTGTCTTTTTGGGTCACACCCGGCAATGCTCAGGTGTTACTCCTGGCTCTGTGCTCAGGAATTACTCTTGATGATGGTGATGCTCGGGAAACAATATGGGATGCTGGGGATCAAATCCAGGTTGGTTGCATGCAAGGCAAACACCCTCCCTGCTGTGCTATTGCTCCAGGCCCAGAGAATGCCTCTTGATGGTATAAGGAATTCTTCTTGGAGCCTTGGCCCATTTAGAGTAAGTCTAGAGGCACACAAGACAAAGAGGAAAAATGACTGTGGGCTGCTCAATAAACCAACACCATTCTTATGATACTTATATTTTTGATAATAATTGGAGACAAATATTTTTACTTATAGTCTCTTTACTAAAAGATCTTGGTTTTATAAAACGGAAGTGACTCTGACTTGTTTAGGCTAAAGAACATGTAATTTGTTTAAATGATGTTGGGTTACTTGGGAGATTGTATGGTTGAGCCAACCAACTCTCATGAAGGGTTTGATTAAAGACAATCCTTCCAGACCACCCCTAGACACCATTCAGTGACTGAGCCCCAACTGGAGCTCCTGCCAAAACACAAAATTCTTGGAGAAGAGAAACTGGTTGGCCTCCCTTGGTTTCTATTGCTGAACACTTCATGTGTAGAGACAGGGTCAAATTGAATAGACATGGTTACTGGGTTCCTTATCCTATATAATCTTGAGGTTTGGGACTTAGAGACTCAGTTCATACTAGCTTTTGTATCTGGGTCAGATGGTTTTCTTATATTAAAAGGCAATTGACAACATTTAATGTAGTGAAAATAATTTTCTTCATGACTTCTCTCGTCGCTGACTTTTCCTACCTGAGTTAGAACTTGGTCAGCATCTGTCTTCTGTTATCTTGCCCAGTGTCCCTTATAGATGACAGATGACATTTCCTAGTATAAGCTGCATAATGAAGGGGTTTGTAATGGTGGATCCATAACATGACTGAACCCATCTAGAAGTCATTTAACAAGTAGTCAATAGAGAATTGTCAAAGCAAGCTATCCATAACAGAGTTCCTGACTGTTTTTTCAAAGACACTTGATTTTCTGCCAGACTCCAGACAGATTCCATCCTTAGGGATAAATCACAGGGGGCCTATCTTATCAAATATTAATGTGCCTGAGAATTGGCATTAAGTTATTGACCTGACAACTCATAATAAACTGCTTTTGATTGCTATTATAAAGGAACATTTCCAATTGAATTTTGCTATTGAATTGTGGTTGCTGGGCTGAACTTGTTTCAAGGAAGGGAATTAATAAATAACGTTAATAATATAAAAATATAGATGGGTCATAGAAACTAGGAAGTATCAATGACTTAAACTTAAAAACGAGTTTTTAATTGCCCATCCTCCCAGCAAGGAACAGTATCATTTTCATTTTTTGGGTTTGGTTGGCAGGGATTAACTTTCTACCTCTAGGTTACTAAAATATCCATTAAAATGCTTGCAGGTGTCTTTGTACCCTTTAGACCTGACCCAGGTGGACTCTAAACCTTTATTTAGGCATTTCCATTTGAAATACTGACATAGCACAGTGAACATTTTCATTTGATTTTGATACAGGAAAGTCTAAGTCCCTCAGGAAATGTCATCTAGGACAGTGACTTTGGTTAGAAACACACTGTTGATTAGACTTTCAGGATGAATTCTCACTTCTATGACTGCTTGTGGGTTTAACCTCTTTGCTGAGTCACCTAATGTCCAATGAAGGGCTTTATCCCTGGATCCCAAAGTCCAGATCCCAGGAACCTGCCTTTCTTAAGGCAGGTTCAGAGGTCTTCTGTCCAATCTCTTGCAGTCTTAATTTCTTTTATTTTCCTGTTTCTAGACAAGTTCTTCCATATTCCTCTACCCCACCCGCATGCCAACCTCTACTCCTCTCAGGATACCTTTCCCTTATTCCTTACATCCAAAAGAGACTTCACTCTCTGACCACCAGATGGTCTCTACAAATATTCTCTTCTCCAGCCATCAGATACCTTCTCTTGAAAGTGGTTTCTTATCTAATTTCTCAACTTACAGTCTCGTCTTCATTGAAATGGGCACAAACCCCAGGAAAAAAATAAATTTTCCCCAAATGGGGAGTTGTAAGTGTCATGAAGGTGCCTCTCTCTCTCTGTGGCTGAAATCCAATACCGGATTTCTGCATCTCACTGGGGGCACTGGAGTTGCTGCTCTCATTTTTAGGAAACTTGTATTTTTCAGATGGAATCAGGCCGTTGTCATTTTGAATGTCATATAATCTTACTCAATTCTTGGGAAATGTGTGTGTCATCCCTCATTATACCTGAGGAGGCTGGAATGCAGAGATCTTCTGTACCTTGCATGTAGCCTTGCAAGTGGCCTGGCTGGAACAACAATTCCTGCACCATACATACCTTGTCAAAAAGTAGAAACCATTTAGTCAAAAAATGATTTTAGTCATTTTGACATAAAATAAAGATCAGCACAAGTCTTGTTTTCAATCACTGTCTCACTGTATCACTGTCTTCCCGTATATCATCGATTTGCTCGAGCTGGCACCAGTAACATCTCAATACATCCTGTCACATGCGAGATATCCCAAGGGCATCATCCTGCTCCAGGAACATAAAGAGCCTCAAACCATTCCATCAGGTGATGGGAATGAGGTCTATAATTGTTATTGGTATTTGGCATGTCAAATACAACATGGGTAGCTTGCCAGCCTCTGCCATGCGGGTGGGGTACTCTAGTAGTCACCTCAAAACTCGAGCAATTATTGATGAACCATGCGGTGGCTTTTGCACCCGCACGAGCCGGTGTGTGATCAGCTCTTCTGCTGGATGGAGCTCTGAGGAGAAGGGAGTCCAGATGTGGAAAATGGCGCCCGCATGGTGTGGGGGGTTCCTCTGGCTTCTTGCAAGACTCTGCTGGGGTTGGATTCTGTTTTCAATCAGAATTCAAAATTAGGTGGAATCTACACCTAATTCATTAATATTTGAGCTGCTGTATTCTTACATCTGTGGTACAAACCATGTGTCTCCTGTGGTCTGCCCACAGTGCCACCCATCCTGAACCCTGGTGTTGGGGCTCAGCAGGGTCCCCAGCATATATTGTGGTTCAGCAGGTCCCCAGCTGCATTTAGGGCCAATGCCCATTCCACCCGACCAGTGGACAGAGGAATAGGACCACAGCCTTGAAAGTCTACAGCTCAGTTCTTTCCTTTAATCTCTTCTCACTCACTCCTCACTCCACCTCACTCCACACAACAAATCAAGTCAATTCTGCTAGAGATATGTACTTTGTAAAAGGTTGGTAAGGGAGTTATGAGAGGCAGTGGACCTTAATCCTGAAACAATGATATGCTAAAAAGCCCCCTCCTGGAGCAACCCACCAAGGGACTTATCCCCTGAGAAGGATCATATCCTGGTCTATAGGTCTGCTCAGGACAAGGGTGGAACCCTGGCTTGTTGTGTTCTCTTCTTCTTAGCTGGTAAAGAAACATCTTAGTAATATTTCTAGTCATTGTATAAATACAGTAAGAGAGTCATACGCTTTTCTACACCCAGGATTAAACGTATAGAGTGGCCATTCCTGGGGACATATCACCATATATTCCATACTACAATACTCTGGCTAGGTGGTTTTACTTCTAATCTCTGCAGGGTTCTTTTGATCTAGTGCTTATCTTTTTTCACAACAGAGTTCATGACCTTGCTCTTAGCTTATTATATTGCTCAGAACATTTATTCTGTCCCATGTTAAGGACAGGGTATCTTACTCAGGGCTTGTCCTGGGTCCATCCCAGTCCCACAATGGAACCCTCCTTTCGGGGTGTAAGGAATTAGAATTAATTTAAGGGCAACTGAGGTTTTAAGTTAGGAAAGATGATGTCCAAGAATAATTAATTAGAAGTTAATAACTCCTATATCACAAATGCATAGCCTTAACTCTCTTCCTGTATCTATACAAAAATCCTTTTTACTAGCATGACTATGCAAAGGCATACAGGAAAGAGAGAAGCAACCTTTCATTTACAATACAAAATCCGGCCTGGAAAGTAGGAGACAGAGGACAGTGAACAAAGGGTAATCCAATGCCTGGTACCAAGTCTTAGGCCCAGTGGTACATTGTGTTTTGTTAAAGACTGTGGTCATTTACCCAGCAACTATCCTGCTGTTAGCCTGGGCTCTTCATAGGGTTCTCTCAAAGACACTGTAAGGTGGTCAACCTTTAAACTCCTGTCTCCTTACAAATCAGAGGAAATAGTTGATTTAGTAACCTCATAAAAATAATATGAATTTGAGTATATGTGAAATGTTATGAGCACATGTACCTTATGATATAATAGTAACTTAATTTTCACTTCCTTCTTATAATGCTGCTGTTGCTGTTTTCATTGTCACCATCAGCACCACTTGGGAGCTCCCTCTGGTTTTCTGCAGATCCTCTTTGCTTCCCTTTACATTGCTTTACCTCCTTTCCATGATTCTCTCCTCAACATTTGTCCCCATGTAAAATTTCCCTTCCTCAGAGACCTTTCATAGTTGTATTTCCCATGACTCTTCTCCCCAGTATCTTCTTGACTGAACTCTCCTTGCCCTTAGACCTTAGACACTATTTTCACCAGCACAACTAGCCTTCCTGTGCCTAATAACTGAAACAGAAGTTGCCAGATATTCCATTTTAAACTTTCAACCTCTTCTAGATGCCCATATTCACACTGGAACCTCAGTTAGAATGGGACTTGATCACTTGATCATTTGACATCCCATTATTCATCGATTTGCTCGAGCGGGCACCAGTAACAGTTCCTTTTGACCCTATTATGTGCCAGTGTAGCCCAATGGCATCTGGTTGCTTCAGGAATACAAAGAGCCTCAAACCGTTCCTTCAGGGTCTTGATGAAGAAGTCTGACCATCTTGTAGGTGGACTGCCACGTGATCTTTTGACATCCTGTGGGATCCAGTTGGTAATGGCTCTAGTCCAGCGGTCATCTCCAAATCGCATTCCATGTCTAACCCATCTGATTTCCGATGCCTTGGCAAACAAGACAGCTTCCCTGATTCTGGAACAGCAATGGAGGTTGGAGCTCCAGATTCCTTCTTTCACTTGAGTGAGGCATGATATTTCAAGCATAGCTCTTTGATTCCTCTTTGGGAGACCCGAATAGCATTCTCATTCCTGCTTTCATAGGGCCCAGGTCTCTGAGGCGTATGTTAATGCAGGGAGAACAGTGGAGTTGAAGAGATGTGCCCAGAGCTGGAGGTTCTTTTGTCTTTTTAGCTATTTCTTCAATGTTTTTGAAGGCATTCCATGCCGCTCTCTTCCTCCTGCACAGCTCAGGTTTTAGGTCGTTCATTATGTTGACTTCTCGACCTAGGTACACATAACTGCTGCATTCAGAGATGTTTGTTCCATTGAGAGTGAATGGGGCCTCTGGAACTAGTTCATTTTTCATGAACATAGTTTTGTTGAGATTCAGCTGTAGACCTATCTTTCCACATTCTCGGTCAAAGTCAGCCAGCATTTGTGATGTTTGGCTAATGTTTGGTGTTATTAGAATGATGTTATTAGAATCAGCGAAGCAGAGGTGGTGTAGTTGCTGACCATCTATCTTCACTCCCATTCCTTCCCATTCTAATTGTTGCATGATGTTCTCGAGGGTGGTGCTGAAGAGTTTTGGTGAAATGGTTATCACCCTACCGAACCCCTCTTTTGACACCGATGATCACTTCCTTGTAGAATGGTGAGATCCTGGTGTGAATCCATAATACAGCTCAAGAAGGATCTTGATGTATTGGGTTTGAACGCCCTGTTTGGCTAGGGCTTCAATGACTGCTTCAGTCTCCACAGAATCAAAGGCTTTCTTTAAATCAATGAACATGAGACAGAGTGGCATCTTGAACTCCCTACAAACTTCAGTTTTCTTGGTTACCGTGTGAATATGCTCGATTTTGCTGAATCCTTTTCGGAAGCCAGCTTGCTCACATGGTTGTCCTTCATCTAATATTCTGCCAATCCTGTTCAGGATGACTCGAGTGAACAGCTTGTAGATGACAGACAACAGGCAGATGGGGCGATAGTTGCCAATGTCGTGGATGTCTCCCTTCTTGAACAGTAGAACTGTCCTGCTGGTTTTCCATTGGGAGGGCACCTTGCATTCAGACAGGTAGCGTGTGAAGAGCCGAGCCAGTGTATTGATGAGTACTGAAGGCAGATTTTTCAGGTGTTCGGGTCTGACTTTGTCCGGGCCTGGTGCTTTCCACCAGAATGGGACTGTCTTCTCTAAATGCCACCTCATTGTTCCTGTTTTTGCTTCTCTCCTTCTCTTTTGGAATGAATGGCATTTTATTTCTGTTGTTAAATTGAGAGACCATCTCTCCCCAGAATGTCTGTGGAGTATTGCTATACATGAGGCACCTTCTCCAGCAGTTGGTTATACCATGATGACAGTAGTTACTGTCATCATAGCTGCCATTTATCAAATGCCTGTTTTGCTCTAGAAATTTCATGTGCTATGTCGTATTAAATATTCACAAGCCTATAAAATGAATATTTTTAGTCCTGTATTGTAGATGGCCAGAACTAAACTCAAGAGTTTCCCCCTCATGTCCTACCAAAAAAAAAAAATAGCACATTTGAAGTCACTTATCCCTGGGTCCTAAAATCAGTACGTTTTCAACCAGGTCAAACTTCATAATTTTGAGATATTCTGTTAATAAATAATTTAGAGTTTTAAATCTTTTTAATAATATTAAAAGATATTCCTCTAGGGGCTAGAGTGATAGTTCAGCAGATAGGGTGTTTAGCTTGCATGCAGTTGACCCAGGTTTGATCCTAAGCACTTTATATAGTCCCCAAAGCCCTGCCAGGAGAGATCTCTGAGCACAGAGCCAGGAATAAGCCCTGAACACTACTCGGTGTGGTGCAAAAGCAAAAAAAAAAAAAAAAAAAAAAACATGGCCTATATGTAAATGCTTCTCTAAATCCAAGGGAGATGAGATCTTTGTAGACTGGATTATTCTCAAGCAGCTGCAGTAGAGGTTTTGGCACCAAGGTCTGTGAGAAGCAGAGAGCAAAGTGGAGGAACTGGGAGGGAACCTTTAGACACTCCCTTAAAAGGTATATCCATTGATAGAAAGGTAAGGCCCAGAAGAACAGAATCAAACTCAGAAAATCAAATGACTTGTTCTGTTTTTTAATGAAAGTACTGCTTGGAATAAATCAAAATTTGGAACATGGGTCTTACAGATTCAACAGGCAAGACAAGAGGCAGTAGATGTCTAAGCCCACACGTTGGGTTGCTTTATCCTTGCCGAACTTTGAGGCCAGTAGGAAGAAAGTTGCTCTTCCCAGAACCCTGTGGCTAATCAGCAAGGCAAACACAGCTCCTAAGTGGTCAGGTTCAGGCCATGGGGTGATTTCAAGGGTAACTGCAATTCTCTAGGCATTGAATTAAAAAAAATCATTAATGTTCACCTTCTCTGTACATGGTCTACTCTTTTCTTAGCTTATTTGCCCAGTAATGTTATTAAATGGAACATTTACATAAACTTTTGAGAACAAATATTTCAGTTTTGTCTTTTCTTCTACTCATTTCTCACCTCGCACCTCAATTCAGGAGTCTGCTGTAAAAATACGTTTGATCAGTAAGAACCAACTGGTTAATACTTAAGCAAATGTCACCTATTAGTGAGCACAATGGGGCAGGTGGGTGAGGGGGAGACTCTAGTGTCTTTTTATAAAAGACTGTGGGTCTTTAAGTATCTACCTGAGTGTTATGTTTGGACCCAATGTGAGAAGACAGAAAGTATATATTTTGATTCAAAACAACCAACAGTTACAGGTAGCCATCAGATCCTTTTTGTAACAAACAAAGCCAGGTTTAAAAAAAATCACCAGATAAAATTGCCCTTAATATCTCCTTCCCTCCCATCCACCCCCTCCCATTTTCCCATTATGAATATCTTTCCCCATTCCTTCAAGGAGGGCAGTGCTGAATACAGAAAGCCACTCACTCAGAAAGTCAGATTACATAGTTCTCCTCAACAAGTACTAGGAGTCGCTACCTGTGCTCAACAGGCCACAAGTGTTGGCAGCATAACTCCCGTAACTTGCAGCTTTCCAGTATTTCACTGAGGAAAAAATGGATCATTTATCCAGATGAACAATCTTCAGGAGTTCCCGAGACTGTGTTTCATATCCTTTTCCCAGTTTCAAAAGGAGTTTGTTTTCTTACATCTTTTTTTAATTGCTATGAGCTGTTCTTGTAAATATTGTAAGTGGTTGAGTAATACTCATCTGGTAAACTGACCAAAGGAAAAGGACATTTTTTTCCACTCTTGCAACTCTGGCACCATGCCTAGCCCTGACAGGGCACTTGGGTCTCAGGAGGGAAAAATCTGCCCTGCCAGGTGCGAACAGCAAATGCGCTGAGTGAGGGGTGGAGGATAGGAGCCCTCTGCCAGGGCCTCACCAGGTGTTTTGGGGTGGGGGCTGGGTCAAAGAGCACTCATTGTTTAAGAAGTTGGCAGGCTCCCAGAAGTTCAACTGCCTTTGCTCATTCTGAAATGTCAAACATTTCCCTAGCCGAGGAATGGATGACTGGAGCCCCCTGAGGTTTAAGCGTTACTCGGAAACAGAGCTGCCTGACCAGTTGTTGCTTCCCTATTGGTTTCTGTGTCCTCTTTGCTTGAATTATGGTCCTGCTTCTGAAGTATGGTAGACTCATCCCTGGCTTCTTCTTTAATACATAATAAGCTTAGTGAAAAAAGACCCTAATTCCATCCCTGGCTTTAAAATGACTCCTTTAGCATCGCCAGGTATAACTGCATTGAGAACCGCTGACCCAAGTTGAGTTTGATCTTCACAACAAATAAAAAAAAATAAAGAAATCGCAAACTATTTGTATATGAGGGGAAGCTGCTCTTTGCATTTTCTTAAAATGTCACTTGTCACTTGTCTTCCTGTTGTTCATCAATTTCCTTGGGGAGGGGGTGCAGTAACATCTCCATTCATTGGGAATGAGGTCCATTATTGTTACTGTTTTCGGCATATTGAATACACCACAGGTAGTTTGCCAGGCTCTGCCATGGCTCTGGGTTGATCAGGGGACCCACTCTTTTTCTATGTCAGACCATCAACCATCCATGGCCCATGGGTCAGAGCCCTGGGAGTAGACAAAGCCTGTCTCCTGTCTGCCACCTGCTGACACATCCGGGCACTGCAGCCACACCTGCAACACATCAAGGGGCATTGCAGAGGCCCTATTACAGAGAGGAAATATTTTGTCTGAGTTTATGCAAACCAACACAGTGCCATGATACATCAGAAATGTACTGAAGGTGCAATTTACTCACAATAAAGTGCAATATACCAATTTGATGTTGGACGACTCAAAAGAAGCATAAAGATGTGTAGAAATAGAGCAGACAGTTTAATAATATCAGGTATAATTCCTTTAATCCTATGTCAAAACCTTAATTCCAAATTTTTAGGAGCACTGTAACAGGAGTCCCTATCATCTGTCTAATACCTTTTCATAGATTTTACCCAAAAAGTTACTAGAACAATTCTTTTTTTAAATTTTTTTTAGCAATTACAAAAATGTTCATGTTTGGGTTTACAGTGTTCCAGCACCCATCCCTCCACCAGTGCCCATTTCCCACCACCAATGTCCCCGATTCCATCCCCCTCCCATAGCCTGCCTCCGTGGCAGGTCCTCCATCTCTTTTTCTTTCTCTCTCTCTTTCTCTCTTCCTTATCTTACATATTGTGGATTGTAATACATATACCTAGAGATTATCATGTGTATCTTTTTGCCTGTATTTAATGATAGGTTCTGTGTGGTAATAGCACTTTCGACAATTATTGGCACACTGTTCCCTTCTCTGTACTGGAACAATTCTTTAGATAAGAGTTCCATAGTTTTTTTTCCCTTAACATCCTCAGACCTTCTACCAATTCCTTTACATTTATTCTGTCCTGTAACTTTCCTTCATTTCAAAAACCAGCTTCACTTTAATAGGATTCCTTTCCTTTTTCTCACTGACATTTCTTAAAATGATAGTTTATTTTTTAGTGATTCAGTGATTCTTATGGAAATATTTGTGGACCAAGTCCTTCTGAAATCCAGATACACTGGTGACAGAGAAGCAGATAAGGTCATGGCTGTAAGACCAGATCAGCTGTGTGTCAGTCCCAGTCAGTGTTAAGCAACGGGCTCATCAGAAACATTAGACAGTTTGTCTGCTTTTTGTGTTTGGTCGCGTTAAAAATTAAATTTAGAATTAAAAAAAATTTAAAGTTCACTATAAAAAGAGGGAAATAGGAAAAAGGAAGGGGAAAGTAGAGAAAATTCATCATCTGTTTTTCAACTCTAGCCGGAACTAGAGTCCAGCGGGTAGGACGTTTGCCTTGTATGTGGCCAGCCCAGATTCGATCCCCGACATCCATATGATGCCCTCCACGCAGTGCCAGGAGTAATTCCTGAGTGCAGAGCTAGGAATAACCCCTGAGCATAGCTGGGTGTGACCCAAAAAAGGAAAAAAAAAGAATCTGGTCTCTCTCCCTATAAATCCCACACTGTCAGGAGTCAGGGTCTCTCTCCCTATAAACCCCACACTGTCAGGAGTCAGGAGCCCTTGAATAGGCCCAACTGAAACAGAAATGACAAGAAGCATGGATAGCTCTAATTTTTTGTCATTTTTCTTATCAGTTGTACAGCCTTAAATAAGAATTAGCCATTTGAAACTTCATTTCCCTCTTAAAATGGAGATGAGAATTATATTTCACTAAGAAAAAAGCAAGATAATTCACCTGTAGCACTTAGTACAGAAACCATAACTTGCAAATATTCTATGTAAGAGAATGGTGTAGATCTTCCTAGCTTGGGAAAGATCTACCTCCCTCTTCCTGAAACATCCTATAGGGGAGAGAGACTGCATTCAATAAAGCTGCCAGTGCTGCAGTCACCATCCAAGAAAGCCAAACTTCTTAAAGAAAATGAATTGTGGCAATAAGGTGTATAAACATCATCCCTTTGACCGGAAGCCTAGCGTTGGCTTTTGCATATTGCTGTCACTTGGCATCTTTAAAAGTCTGCCTCTGTTGACTGGGTTTAAGCAGTTTACCAAAACCTCCTACCCCAAAACTCTCTGTTTATGCTGAATGGGTTTCAAATTATAAGTCTTATTTGTCATTCTTATCAGTTCACTCCCTTTTCAAAGGAGTGACAGCATCCTAGTTGTCTGTACTGTCTGTGGTATCATTAGCTAGAGTGCATTTTCACTTTTCACAGGTATCATGTACACTGTCATATCTTTGCTATGCTCAATTTGTGTAATTCAGTTTCTGTGACAGAATGATTAACAGCTCTGAGAGGTTTTGCTGTGTTAGTCTTGCAGCAGAGCCATCCACTCCTCCACTGAAACTATGCTGTCAAATGCCTCCAAATCTTTCTCTACATTGATTTATACTCCCACTTTTTAAATTTTCTCTTTTTCTTGACCTCCTGGCCACTTTCGGCTTCATTTTCCATATTGTTACTGAATCTTGTCTCCAAATAATCAATGCCTTGGTTCACTTACCCAATAAGGAATATGCTCTGTTTCATTTGTGAGTCAGGCTGTGTGTGCTAGGTACTGGGAATGGAGCACTCCCCAAGAGAGCAAAGCACAGTTGGAGCCGCCCAGTGCTCCTGATAGACAGTGACTGAAAATGTAAATCACCGTTTAAGTGGGGTTGCTACAGAGGAACACAGAGAACTAAGAACATGGTTCATTGGATACCAGATGAGCCTCCTGGGGGAAGTGACACTAATGCTGTGTTTTGGAGCATACATGGTGATGAACTGGCCGGCATTGCTCTCTGATGGGCGGGATGGCAGGTATAAGTACTCAGACTGAAGGAACATGGCTTAGCAGAGGAGCGAAAGCCAGGATGTCTGTAACACAGGTGTGCCAGGTGTGACTTCAGGAGCAGCAAGAACCAGAGCATAGAAGATTCTCGCCAACCATTAAGAATTTGGATTTCTGTTTAAGTCCCTGATATCATTTCCATTCCTGCTCAGTTGTGGCAGATGGGTTAGGTAGAGTGACTGTAAGCTCACAGCAGTGACCTATCTGGCAGATGGCAGTCACCATGCCTGGAGGCCTCTACCCTGGGGATTCAGATTTTATGGGTTTAAGCTAACACTGATATGTTTTTTTTTTAATTTTTTTATTATACCACCGTGAAACATACAATTACAAAGGTGTTCATAATTGGTTCTTGGTAATACAGTATTCCAGCACCCATCCCTCCACCAGTGCCCCATTTCCACCACCAATGTACCCCTCCCTCCCGCCCCTCCATGCCGCCTTAATAGCAGGTACCCCAGTTTCTTCTCTTTCTCTCTCTATCTCTCTCTCTGTCTCTGCATCTCTCTCCATCTTATTTTACACATTGTGGCTAGCCCTGCAGATATTTAGAGTTTATCACTTAAGTCTCTTTGTGTATATTCAGTGGTGAGTTTTAATCTGCCATTACCATTTCCCATTGATATGTTTTTTTCTATCTAACTATTCTTGTTCTGTTTGGGGGTTGAGGTACTGGGACCACTCTTTTTGGGGGAGGAGCCGTACCCACTGATAATCAGGGGTTACTCCTGGCTCTGTAGTCAGAAATCACTTCTGTCAGTGCTTGGGGGACCATATGGCATGCCAAGAATTGAACTGGGTAAGCCCTTGTGCAAGGCAAGTGCCCTCTCCACTATACTATTGCTCAGGCTCAACGAAAGAAGTCAATCATTGTTCTTGACTTCTTTGTTCTCTGTATTGTTTCATAATCACTCTGATCTGAAAATTCAAGGTCAGTTTCATTAGACTCTCCTTCCTCTTAGCCTGAGGTTCTTCCATAGCTCTGATCCTACCTGAAGCTCCCAAAAACTATTCATCCTCTCCATCAGAAACTCAGTTGACACCCTTAAAATTAGACCGAAAGAAGCAGCTCGGTGAGTTAGAACACCTACATCGCAAATGTAACGCCATATATAAAATTCAATCCCCCACACTGCTACACTTGCAATTTAAAGTCTTGCAAGTCTTCTCTTCTTTGGTCCAGAGTCTCCCCTGTTTGTATTCTACAACTCTGTCGTCTGTGGTTACCACACTGACTTCTACCCACACCACAGAGAAGTGTCTGTGGACACTGCAACTAAATGTATGTAACCCCATTGTGACCACAACTGAATATATGTGAACACTGTGAGCAGGAAGTTCAGCCTCCTGGCAAGTACATGTGTGCACACCATGACAACTCCAGGCAAGCACTACAAACAATGTGCACCAATACCCGGCTAAGCTGTATGACAGCTGGCAGCACCAAAGCTAAGCTTAGTGTGACCCTCAGTGAGTACCACAACCACATGTTTAAGCACTGTAACCTGATATGCAACCCCCAGTAAGTACCACAACTGAATGTGCAGCCCCCACAGCCAAGCATGTGTATAACCCTGTTACCACAACAGAAAGAAAAGGGAAGAGAAGAGAGGAAATAGATCATTTCTGAAGGGCAGAAAATGTCCCCTACACTCTACCTCAGCCTTTTATATTTTTGTTTTGCTTGGAGGAAATACCCAGCAGTGCTTGGGAGCGACTCCTGGCACTGTGCTTGAGGGGACCAGTTGCCTGGAATCCAACTCCGTGGGCTCCAGCAGGTTGAGCCATCTCCCTGGCCTTCACCTTGGTCTATCTGCTTCCTTCATATCTGTTATGTTTTCTTGATATTGAGCAATATAAAACTTTCACCCCAGACAATAAATAACAAGATTTCTGTCTTAATGAAACTTCTGATCAGTCTGCAGATGTTTCTGGGATCAACTTGAAAGGGTTCTTCTGATTCTGTCAAGAGGATAGACAGAAATAATATACACATGGCATCTTGAAATGTTAAAAAAGTACTATACCACGCCTTCCCAAATGTTAATGCATAGATAAATTTGTAGATCAAGGCAGAGAATGATTTTATTTTGATAATTCTTTAAATTATCAAAAACATTTTTGAGGCCAGGGGTGTGTCCTAGTGGTAGAGCACATGCCTCACATGTGTTTGATCCCTGGCACCACATTATACATATTAATTATTTTTGGTTCACAAATTGCACAAAATTAGATAAGAGGCTGGGTTTGATAACCCCTGACATAAAGGCAGCGGGAAAAAATCTTAGATCCATGAAACCTGTCAGTATAATTTAGAGTACAAAATGTGCTTATAAATAATTATTGGGCCAATTAAAGACGTTAAATGTTTTAAATATTAAGAATTTACACAGTGAAAATGTTTTCTGCTTTAACTTTTATGGAAAACAATATGGACATTTCTCCCAAAAATGTTAAGGCTAGAGCTTTAATATGACCAAGCAATTCTAGTTTTTGGCATTTATGTCCAAACACAGAAATATTAATTTGAAAAACATATGTGCACATGTTTAATACAGTGCTTCATACAACAGCAAGGATATGGAAACAACCCAAATGCCTAATAACAGATGAATGGATAAAAAAAGTTTTAAGGGGCCAGAGAGATAGTACAACAGGAAGGGTATTTGCTGTGTATGTGGCCAACCATATGGAGTGCTGGATTGAGCTCCAACACCCCATATGGTCCTCTGAGCCCCATGAGGAATAATATCCGAGAATATAGCCAGGAATAAGCCCTGAGCACTGCAAGGTTATATACAATGTATATATAGGCAATGGAATACTATGCAACTGTAAGAAAGCTGAAATCTTGCACCCTACTGCAACTTGTATCCTGTAAAGTGAAATAAGTCAGAAAGAGAAGGTCAAATACCAAGATACTGGTTGATCTCATCTTTAGTATATAGAGAAACAAAGTAAGGGAACAGATGGTATCTAATGATAAACCCTTAATCTTGACTACCAACCCTGAGATTACTACATAGTAGGGGAGGGAGGGAGGTTAAGAGGTGAGCTAGAAGTAGCATAAGGGCAGAGATGGAGGGTTGTAGGTATTTGGTAGGGTTGAAGATAAAGTAACTCTGTACATCAAAATCATAAGTGTTGGCACTGGAGTGATAGTACAGCAGGCAGGGTGTTTGCCTTGCCTGACCTCAGTTTGATTCCTAGCACCCTAAATGGGTCCCCCCCAAACCTGCCAGGAATTCTAAGTGCAGAGCCAGGGAGTGAGCCCTGAGCACTGCCAGATATGACCCAAATCAGAACAAAATAAACATCAGTCATTGTATACAACAGTATACAAGCAGTGTTACCTAACAGTGTGCAGTGTTACCTAACAGTATGCAGTGTTACCTAACACTAACGGTGTCTGTGTTACATAAACTATGGTAAATAAAATTAAAATTTCAGATTTAGGATCTGGAGCGATAGCACAGCAGGGGAGGGCGTTTGCCTTGCATGCGGGTGGCCCGGGTTCAGTTCCTGATATCCCGTATGGTCCCCTGAGCATCGCCAGGCGTAAACCCTGAGCATCTCTGGGTATGACCCAAAAAAGCAAAAAAAAATAAAATTTCTGATTTAAAAAATTAAAATGAAGTTATCTATAAAATTTATTTGAAGGAAATTCCCTTTTTGGGTATTTATCTTACAGATTTTAGTGGATAATGGGAAGGGGGGAGAATTCTAGAATATCAGTTTGTAAGCCCTAAAGCCATTTGGTTTATTTATGTGTCATTAGTGCAAACAGAAAACAGCTAAGCTGTACACAGAAATTTAAACTTGTGTAGTGGGCACAAACCTTACATGAGTGGGAGGGAAAGGCCTCATGCCAGACCCTAGTCTTGCTGTCAGGAAAACCGTGACACGTGGTTGGCATCACTTTTCATGTGGTAACGGAAACTCTTTAGTGTGCATGGGACTCTTTCTAGCATCTTAGAAGTCAGAGCTGTGCAGCAGCAGCCCCCAGGACTGCTGATACCCACCCCTAACACACATAGGAGGTGGGCCACAAGCTGAAGTCTCATCAGGAGCAGTTGCGTAGTATGACTGCAGCTGCTACCCTCCCTTTAGACATTAGAATGTGTGGCAGTCTTCTGATATGAATTATTAAAAGAGGTCTTTTCTGCTTTTCTTTCCAGGAATGATAATGGTGATTTTATTGTTGCTCGTGGCGATTGTGGTTGTTGCGGTGTGGCCTACCAGCTAGCAGCAATCGAGGGACCAACTGTGATACCTGCCGTGATGGAGAACAGCTTGGCCTCTTTTTGGTACAAGAAATAAATGCCCCCCAAATATCAAACTCTTGCTGTGTGTTGCTTCTCTGGTGACTGGAGAGCTGTTGGAATCCTCAGGCCCATTGTTTCTATGTAACCATTTAATGTAGCCCAAAGTCCCTCAAGTCGTGGCTACCAGTGGATTTCAGCCACTTCACAGTCTGCTGGGTGTGCTGGGGCATTGACTTTACAGGCATTTGTAGATTTTGAATGCTTGGAAAGTCATGGGCTAGGAAATGCTAGGGAAATTCATGGGCGCAGTCTTAAAAAAAATAAAGATTATAGCATAGTTTCCAAAGCACTAAATTTCACCAAGGAAGAGGAGGAATAGGACTGGGGAGGGAAATACTGGGGGTGGGTGGATCTTCCATATATTGCAGGTGAGTGCCCACAGACAGACCTAGGACCCTGGGAGCTGGAGAGCCCCAGGTCCCAACACACAGTCTTCAGTGAGAGGGGAATCATGACCTCTCGTTCTTGCCAAGCTGTAGAAGTACTTTCGTGTGTGGGCAACCCTATTTATGACAGCTCCTCCCAAAGGGTCTGACTCACTTCCAACCCCTGCTTCCCCAGATGATCTTGCCTCCATTTTGTGTGTGCATGTGACAGTGGTTCCTGCTTTCCCTCCAGGAGGAGACAGTCTAGCCCTCGCCTGCCTAGCTTCTCAGTGCCTTGGGAGGAGGCATCTAGCCCTTGCCTGCCTTCGCTTCACAATGCCCTGGGAGGGGGCAGTCTAGCCCTGCCGCGCCTGGCTCTCAATGCCCTATATCAGCCAGAAGAGACAGGCTGATACTACATTCACCCAAATCATGAGAGTCTAGATCCATCTCTAATATAGGTCCTGCTGCATTCCTTCTGAGGTCAACAGGAGCTCTGTCTTGTCTCCTCACTCCCCAATAAGACCAATAGGACAGCTCCAGTTCACTTTGGCAGAGGAATGGGGACTTTGGAATCTCACACACACACCAATAGGAGCATGTTCTGCAAAGAAGTGAACCTAACACCTCTTCTCACAACTCGATGGCTGGGATCAATCATCTGACCCTGCTTAACCTCAAGGGGACTATGAAATACCCAGAAGACAGAGCCTAACCTGGGCAATGAGTGACCACAGCGACAATAATTCCACTTATTGGGTCTGTGACCTTGAATAAGGGACCCTTCGTATGCCTCCATTTCCTTCTTTAGAAAATGGAGTTTTTTCTTCATAGAGGTTGCTGTGAGGGATTACAGGAATTAGAAAGTATACGCACAGAGCACACTGCTTGGCTCAGCTGAAAAAGGATTCCTCCTCTAATCACATGGTACGAGCAAACTTACAGAGTGAGCCAGGATGAAGAAGCTCTTGTCTGCTTGAACTCTTATCCCAGGAGCTGCCAATATTGAAGCCTTCAAAGTAGAATGTCTTGACCATATTTGGATTAGAGATTGCAACGAAAGGACAGAAGTGGGGACCAATGAGCTATAGAGACCCCAAAAGTAACTGAAATAAATGAGAGGTGTTCCTGTAAGGAACAATCATTCCATGCTGGGTAGGGCCATTGAGTGCATTTGCCTTGTGCTGTTTGGGGTGGGGTGGAAGCTAATGGGTCTCCCAATGACTGGGCAATCAAGAATCTTCAGAGGCTCTTTTTTTCAATCTTGTCTTGAGAATTGAATCTGTCTAAAGTGTCTCCTTGGAGTCCCCCACTTTGGAGCTGTAGGAAGGAGGCATTAAAGGTCTGTTTGACTTTCTCACCTCCTCTTGATTTCTCAGCAGGGATCCTGGGTGACTCATGGGGTGTCTTTGAACCAGAGCCATAGTATCCTGGCTCAGCCACAGAAAGGCCTTTTCCAGCCAAACACAGAGCTGATGTCTGCACATAGCAGCTTCTGTTCTTTTAAGTGAACTGGGCTCGAGGCCCAGCCCCAGCAGAGCAAGCAGGGAGACCCTGGACAAGGGATGTCAATTTTCTGGACCAGAGTAACAAAGGAGAGGGTTTGAATCTGGTAAAGCAAGACCATGAGAACACGCCATACAAGCTTTGGGCCAGTGGTGGCCCTAGAGAGTGAGATGGTGCCAGCAGAATAGTGACCCTTAACTTCCTCAAGAATGGGATTCTCAAGGAAGTTACCACCGACTCTGAACCTGAAATTATAGAAGTTTATGAGGTTCATCATCTGGGGATCTGTTGCTTCAAGACCCATCTTACAGTGGGCTGGCTATGGAGAGGTGGTACTTTTTTATATGTATTTATGTATTTAATTGAATCAGTGGGCGATAGACCATTGCAAAGCAGTTCATGATTGGGTTTCAGTCATATAGTGTTCCAACACCCATGCCTCCATCAGTACACATTTCCCAACACCAATGTGCCCCATTTCCCTTCCACACCTCACAACCTGCCTCTACGGCTGGCAATCCCCCCCCTTCTCTCTCACTCTAACCTTTTGTGCATTGTGTTTTGCAGAACAAGATATTGAAGGGTTATCATGTATATCCCTTCACCTATGGAAATGTGGTACTTTATAGCTTGATTTCACAGAGCCCAGTTTTTCCTTCACAGGTTTAGGTCCACAGTCCCATGTGTGAGTCATGGACCTTACCCTAAACTACAGAAGAGGCAGGACAGGCCTAACACTCAGCGCTGTGGATGCTTTTTAGTGACAATAAACCTTATTGAAGGCTTACTGAAATAACAGTATAAGTACTTGTCTATAATGGGTACTTTTGTTTTATGGAAACTTTATTAACAACTGCAATTAAACCTTAGTTTTCATTAGTCCCCAAGGACAGTTTGCTCCTTTAAGGACCCCTGGGATTTTAGTAGACCTCCTGAAAACTGTCCTTGGGGTGAAGGGAGTCTTGCTGTAGAATCTTCTTCCCTGGTCTTGGCGTATCTGGTTTCCCCAGACTGGTAGAGAATAGCATCCTGTGTCTGCATTCTCCCTTCCCTCCCGCTTAGCTTCTGGCACCAGGGAGTCTTTTCAAAAAACTAGTGAAAAATGATCCTGTTATTGGACTGAGGAGAATGCTCAGTGCTAGAGTACATGCTGGCCTCCAGGAGGCCCCGGGTTAGATCAGCACACCACGTTTCCCCCATTAGTCCCTAATACCTAACCATTAAGAGCATGGCCCCTGGGTCAAATCGCATCCTTCCCCCACTGCATAGGCACCTCTCTATATGAATAGAAACCTATAAGGGTAGCCTTTTTTTTTATCATACCCAGCGATGCTCAGGGGTTACTCCTGGCTCTGAACTGAGGAATTATTCTGGTGATGCTTGGGGGACCATATGGGATGCCGGGATCGAACCCAGGTCAGCCACATGCAAGGCAAATGCCCTACCAGTTGTGCTATCACTCTGACCCCTAAAGGTCATCTTTTATACAGCAACATTTCCTAATAAGTCTACCAAAATCTTGCAGAAAAGGGTATTTATCCCCCTTTTATTAAAAAGACAAAAATGACCAGGCATGAGTAGTGTTTCCTTTAATTGCTTCACTTTCAGACTCCCTTCTATGTGCCAATATTAAAGCATCTCTTTCCAGAAGTGAATTGCTGTCCTGTTGGGTCTCCTGTTTGTAGAGCGGTGAGTTAATCTGCCTTAAATTATGTCTCCTTGTTCTACTCTTCCTTTTACTTCATTTTTCTTGGAAAAGTTCTCCTGTCATTAGCCTTAGAAGACCACAGAAAGAGATGTCTGTTCAGGGAAATATGGAACAGAGGAGTGGTAGTCCCCAACCCAGGGCGTCTTCCTAGAGGAGAGGGTTTCCCTGACAGTTGGATGGACCCTGGAGCACTCACCTGTCAGGGTTCTGGGCTTTGATGGAACTGGAATTGTGCTGGACCCTGAGTGCCCGATAGGACTCATTCAGTTTCCTTGTATCTCAGCACGCCAGTCTTTAAAACAGATTTTCCCAACCACCACAGGCCAATACTGAGCAGTGACCCGGCTTCTTTCTTGCATTAAGTTTGGTAGATACCAGCGCCTCCTCCTCAGCCAGAGTGAAGCTCCTGGGAGGCGTGGGGCTGCTAGACCATGTCCCTGATCAACAATGTGCTCTCTTCAGGTTGTGGGCCTGGCTGTAACTGTGTGTGGGGCCTGTTTAGGGTGGAATCCCAAAGGAAGCAGCACTCTCAGACACAGATGACATTTTTGTGAAGGACAGAAAAAGCCACATCATAAAAATCCTGGAGAAGATGGGTCCTTGCAGTAGAATGACTCAAGTTGAGACTCAAATTTCCAGTCTAGCACAAACCTCTTAGTCTTAAGTCCTGGACCCAGGGTCCAGCTGGGTGAACTGGTCTTGGGAGAGCCTGAGACTGTAATTCCAGCTTGCTTTTTCCTCAGCCTGCCCAGCCATCTGAGACCTTTACCTCTCCCTGCCCACCACACGTCAAGCACTGGCAGAGCCTGAGACCCCTAAGACTGACCAGATCCTAGACACTAGCAATGCCCCTGATCGAAGCACAGGGCCCCGTCCTCAGAAGCCCGCCCCTGAGGAGACCAGGCAAGGCCTAGTTCTTCCTGAGGAAAAACTGAAGGCTCTCAGCTCTCTGCTCAAGGAAGAGTTGGCTGTGCCTTCAAGGGGCCAGTGGAATCTGCCTCTCTCAGGGCCAGACCAGGCTCTTCACTGGGACTTGTCTTCAAAACAGCTGTGTGCAGAAATTATAGCTTCCTGGTGACGCTTGGTTCCACTTTGCATGGCAACACAACATGTTCCTAATGACTGAATTGTTTGTTTAATAAAGAAATCACAACCATTTGGAGGTTTAAATATAGCCTCAGAAACCCAGTGAGCTCAGCTCCTGGTGGCTACGTGGCGCTGGCACCAGCCCCATCCCTGCAGCTATCAAAGCCTTTGGCTTGAAAAAAAAATATTTTCACTAACCCTGTTATCTTTCTTCATGAGAAGAAGAAACTGGTTCTGTAAAAGATGAAACCTTGCCTTCAGGTTCTACAAGAGGTGATAAAATCAAAAGAGCTGCCAGCCCTGCTGCTGAATTTCCAGCAGGTGGGCGGGTCCCTCCTTTACCCTTGAACCCCAGGGCATGGTCAGGATGGTGCCCAGCGATGATTACTTGAAGACTGAAAAGCAAATTGTCTCATTCAATAGCCTTTTAGCTCAAAATTGCATTTAAAGTCAGCCTTCCATTAGGACTTACAAGCAGAGCTGCCGCTTTCCTGTCTTTTTCTGTTTAGTTGGGGTTTGTTTTCCTGAAGAATTCATAGACCAGAACAGATATTCCTTAAGTAGTCTTTGACCCACATACTTTTCCCCTTTCCCCACCTCCCCCAGACCCCAAGCACAGGCACAATGAAGACTGAAAGACAGGACAGTGTACAAGAGTTTATTTAATTGATATTTGAATTTAGTTCTATCATGTGGGACCCTCGGTACAAGTTCCATCTGGGTCCATTACACCTCCTAACCAAAAAACAAAAAAAGAAAACTAAAAAAAAAGAAAATCCACAACTTTTCCATGTCATTAAATATATTCATATATAATAACCATATATATTAGTATGCATTGGGAAGGAACACTGACCCAAACAATGTCATGGTCACAACTAAACATTTACAATGCAGAGTGAACAGAACTCCAGAATCCAGGAGGGAGTTAATGGAGGATGGGAAGTGCATTTGGGAATGGGGCGGGAAGGGATGTCCAGTGACACACAGGATGGGACAGGCTAGGTTTGTGCAGGGGTAAGTCCCCACAAGTACAGTCTGTGATACCCCTAGGGTATGGTAGAGCTGTGAGCATCGTCCATCAGTGACCTCGCCCATGAGTCTGGTCTCTCCACTGTCCAATCTGTCCTGGAACATGGGCTTTTGAGTGCAGAAACCCTAAAATTGTTCTATACCTTAGAATCTCCTTGATTTTCAGTTCCACTGCATCCTAGGGTAACCCAGATCTGTACCAGGGCCGGCACGCCACTTTGGGGACAGAGGTCCAGGAGGTCACAGAAGGCCTTGGGGAAGTGCCCAGCTTTCTTGGCTTGCACAGGAGGTGTCCAGTGTCCCTTCTATTGGTGGGGCACTTCAGATGCTGCCTCTCATCCTTTCTTTTATTTATTTGTTTGGAAAGCCGCTGCTTATAGTCGTCCTGGGGGTGGGGGGCAGCCTCCTTCCTTTCCCCTTCCCTCCATCCCCAATTTTTTATGGCATTACTGTCAGAACAGCAGACACTCCACTGTCAACGGCACCAGACCACCCAACTGGTACAACAACTGGGGAATCTTCAAACAAAAAACACTAATCAGATATGTTGTTCTTCAAACACCTACATATCACAATTCTGGTTAATACACTCTTCAAATTCAAAATCTAGTTCCGTTTGCATTCCTTCCTAACTGTACAAATTGGAACACCTCAATTCCTTCCACCTCCCTGGGGAGAAGGGTGAGGACAGAAGATGGGTGCCTTCCCAAGGGTGGGTCACCAAGTGCTGGCTGGAATCAGGAGTACTGGGCTGGGTCCAAGAGATTGAGGTGAGGGAGCTGCCATTAAGAAGACAGAATGCCTGCCCTGTGTAGCCCCTTCGTGGACTGTGAGAGCTGAAGGTGCTGGCTGTAATCAGGAGCTCTGGGCTGGGTCCAAGACACCCGGAAGGGAAGCATGTAAAGGCTGAAGTCTCAGCAGTGACCTCACACTGACCTGGCTGATTTGACTGGTCCCTAGGAACTGGCCTTGTGCCCTCAGGGGAGTAAAAGGAAGAATGTAACTATACACTGACTGAATTGAAAACAAGATGCACTCTTGCTTGGTGGGCCCTCGGCTGACTCAGAAGGCCTCAGAGCCCCATGATCTAAGCCCTTCACTGAACATGGAAGTGGCAGAGAACTCTGGTGGGAGGTAATGGCCTACCAGTACAAGACACTGGTGGACAGAGAGACAGGACCCCTGCTCCAGTTCTGTGGATTATGAGACAGCAAAAATGCTGAGGCCTTCCAGATGTTAATGGTGTCAGCAAACCACTCTGGGCTTCAGGAAGGCTACTGCTTGTTTATCAGAGTCTATGGTCAGTCTGGGGGCTGGGAAACAGAGTTCACAGAGTTATCTTCTTCCTATCCCACAGGCATTGCTCCCAGTCACCCCTGGAGCCCCTCCAACCTTCCCCAGGTGGTCAAACATTCTCTCCACTGTGTCTGGGATAGCTGAGGTTGGTACTCCTGGAACCTGGACTCCTAGGACCACCCTGCAGCAAGTTCATTCTCTTCTTTGCTTGCCTGTGAAGATGTCACTTTGCCCACTCCCTCTTCCACTTCTCCAGACAACCTGCACTGAACAGGGTCGGTGTCTCAAGTGGAAGCCCTGCTGGCAGCCTGGTCCATGGCAGGACTATCATACAGCATAGCCCTAGCTCAGAAAGCAAGGCGTGGGTCTGAACCCAGTCCCGCACATGGCCCAGTGACCTAGTGACTTTTATCTTGCATGCCTCACTGGTAAAAGAGGGTTGTCACAGGAGGTGATATCACGTGAGGAAAGTGCCTGTCATAGACTGGTCAGTGGCAACCATTTTGCGGTCTGCAAACTGAGGTCAAAAGAAGCCAGACCAAGACAGGTTGAGCTTCATACTTGGTGTGACCCCTCTGAGGAGCCAAACTCCAACAGGGAAAATGAAGTCAATTTCCTGACGGAGAGTGAGCCAGGCCTCCAACTCAGTATGCCAGAGTGAACACAAGAGTCCTGGCAGTGAAGACATTCCAGGAGGCAGAAGTCCATAAGCCACCAGAAGGGAGGCGAGCAGATCAAATGATCCCATCTAAGCAAGAGGCCTGCTCAGAGGCTGCTCTCCAGGAAGTCTTGGGAAGGGGGCCTGGCTACATGGGGCCTGGAGCAAGACTATCATACGGCATGGACCTAGCTCAGAAAGCAAGGCGAGAGCCTGAACCCAGTCCTGCACATGACCCGAGGCCCAGTGACTAGTGACCTCGCCTTGCATTTCTTACTGGTAAAAGAGGGTGAAGACCTCAGGGAAGCCCTGCTGGAGCCTGAAATGTGGCAGCTGTAGTGGGCAGTCAGGGCTGAGCATGGAGGAGAGGCGGGGCCCAACAGCCTCCCTTGGCCCAACAGCCTCCCTTGGCCCCTGCGGCCTCAGCCCTGCGGCCTCCGCCCCTTCCCGTGGGGACCCAAGCAGAGCTGCAGCAGCAGAGAGTGGTTATAGCGTCCTAGTCCCCAGGAACCTGCCATTCCTCCCTTGCCTGCCAGACTCCAGCACTCTGGCACTTCTCTGAGCCTGCAAACCTTGTGGACCCAGGCGAGCCCCCCCTCCCCAGCGAGCAGCCTCGCGCCTGCATTCCTTGCCCATCCTGGCCCTTCCCAGCTGCTGACACTGTGGAGGGGCCTGGTGGGAGCTGATGTCATTAGACAAATAGTGTCACTGCAGCAAAGCCAGTCAGTGCTCCGCCCCCTCCCCCCCTGGAAGATGTCATTAAAAGGGCTGGTTCCAAGTTTCCAAAGAGGAAATTCTGGGAGGTTTTGCCTTCAAACGACTCCTCCAGCAGGCAGATCCAGCATGAGGCAGTGACCACCAGGCTTGGGCTTCTCAGGGGTGTCCTTGGGCCCCCGCCCCTGGTACAAGGCAGAGTCCTGGGCCCATCTCAGTTCCCAGCTGGGCAGGAAGCAGGTGCCAACAGGGGCTTCCTCTCTCCTCTGGATAGAGAGGCTATAGTCACCCACCCAAGACCCCACCGGGAGGCCCAGCTCGGCAAGTGGCAGTGGGGACCACAGGCTGCATGAGGAATGCTTTTCTCCCCGAATTCTTTGCCAGGTCCCTTCAGAAGGGGCCCACATCGCCACAGCCCAGGGTCCTGTGAGTATTCCCAAAGAAAAGTCAGGGAATGGTGTGGGCTTTTAGTCTTTTATGTTTTGGGTGGTGGTTTGGCCAGACTCCATCAGCCCCACTCCCGCCCCTGGCTGTGACCCGAAAATTCACAGTCCTCCTCACGACCCTTCGCCATCAGCAGCCACTAACCGAGGTGGGAGTAGGGAGGGGAAATGGGGTAGGCGCCCCGCCCCCTCCACGGTGACCCCTCCTGGTCCTCCGGAAGCGGAAGCGCGACTCTACTCTGGAGGGAGCCCGTGAGGTAGTTAAATTCTCATTTCTCCGGGCCTGGCCTGCAGCGCTCGGCTCCCAGCCGTCACCTCCGCAGCCAGGGACACAGGGCGGGGCTGGGTGGGCCCAGGAGGCGGGGGCTGCCGCGGCCCCGCCCCCTGCCCCACTGGGCTGGCCCCCGGCGCCCCGGCGGCGGCGCAGCTGCCTGCGCGCTAGGCCTTCTTGCACTTGCCCCTTCTTCTCGCGCTGCTGGAACTTGCGCAGCCGCCGCGCCCACGTGTCTCGCCACTGGATCACCAGGCTGCTCTTATCAGCCACGATGCCGCTCTGGTCCGGCGAGTCCTCTGCGTTGCCCAGCAACAGGTACTTCTTAAGGGGCTTGATTTTGGGGCACTTGCAAGCGATGTCCCGTGAGCGAATCCAAAGGCTCTGATCACCGCGGCGGATGCGGCTCGTGCCCTGCTTGTACACGGAGATGATGTTCACCGTGAACTTCCACCAGTCCCCGCCTTGTCTGCCTTCAGGATGTGGATCTGCACGGCTGCAAGAGAGCATAGACACAGGTCCATGAGCTTCCGGTTCCGGTGGCCAGATCAGTGCTTTCCCTGCACTCCCGAGGACCGGGTGTATTTGATCGAAAAGTTAAAAGGGGCCCAGCGCCTGGAAGACAAATGAGTGGGTGGTGTCAAACCTGATCCTGAAGCCCAAAGTGCCAAGAGCCGTGCCAAGAGGCCACTGTTCCCTAAGCCCTACCCCCTATTTGAAGGGCGCAGGCCTGCCTTTAGGACCAAGGCCTGGGAGAACAAAACGCTGCTGCTCATCTGCTCAGAATGGACGGTCCTGGAGGGGAGGGGGTCTCGGGTGGCGGTGAGGCCACCAGCCTCAAGCCTACCTACACTTCCAGACACATAATCTGTGCTAGTATCAGAAAAAGAGTGATGGGCTTTCAGGGTACCCTCAACTTCCCTGCCCGTGGCTTCTTTAATCTACCTCGCCTCCCAGTTCTGTCCTAGCATTTCCCCCTGGTGCCTGGTTCTCACACTTGCACAGGACCTGAAACCCTTTGGGGGGTGGGGGAGGGCTTGTCAAAACTCACCTGGCTGTTCTGATGTTTCTGATTCAGCAGTTCTGGGTGGGGCCCGAATATGCGTTTCCCACAAATTCTCTGTGCTTATAACCCAGGGAGCTCACTTTGCAAATAAGTGCCCCACTTGGTGTTGAATATTAAAATAGGGAAACATTCTTTTCTAAAATCTGTGTGAGGGGTTGCTAAAATATTTGTGAAATACTAGATTGAACAAAGCCAGAGCTTTCTTTACTATACCACCTTTCAGCACCTTACTTAAGTACACTGATCCCCACTCTGACTGCAGAACCTCTGGAGCAGCACAGTGACCAGAGCCCAACAAGGCCAACCCAGGAACTGCCCAGACCAGGAGACAGACAGTAATGTGGCTGTTCTGACCCTTTGCACGGACACAGCCCTTCTCAGCCCACCCCTGACTTCCCTTACCCTTGTACTGAGCTGGGGTCCTCCTGGTGGCTGAGTGACTTGCTAAGAAAGCAGCAGCCGGCTCTCCAGGTGACAGGTGGAGACACAGACTGCGCTCCACATGGGCAGACCCTCCTGAGCACACTCCACCTCCTGCCTACCAAGGCCTGGCTCCGTGTTTGCTGGCTTCCCAAGTTTCTGGGGCACAGTGCCCCCTCCCTCTAGGGGGTCCCTGCGCTCCATTCAGAGTGATGAGGAAAAGAAGGGGTGACTGAGTCCAAGCCAGGCGTCATCCGCTCATGTTTCTGGGATGAGGAAAGTGGCAGGTTTTCCCATGTTTTCTTTTCGGTTGTTCGCGGCCATATTGAACTTTGCGCTTCCATCTGAGGGCTCACAGAACGGCTGCTATGGCGACGGTTTCTATGTTTTTGTTGCTAAGGTACTTAACACAGAGTGTGACTCTGAGGGGTGGCCCTCCGGCCATGTGTATTTGACTGTGCAGGTCACCTTGGCAACTGAGTGCCCCTCAGCCAGGCAACAGGGGAGCCATCCTTGACATCCCTCGGAGCCCAGTTTCCTCTCCTCAGGACAGGCTGAATACACAATGAGCCTCTGGAGCCCAGTTTCCTCTCCTCAGGACAGGCTGAATACACAGTGAGCCTCTCTCCGTATCCACTGTTTCCAGCCTGGGGCCGCAAAGCCCTAGGACAGCCATGCTCTGCCCCCCCACGCCCCGCCCCAGGGTGGCTTTAGCAAGGCTGCAGTAGAAGTTCCCTCTGACTCAGGCCCTGGAGAAAGTTGTGTTGACCCCAGGTATTCAGCGTCTCCGAGCTTAGCTGTCCTCATCCCACCACCCCAAATCCATCAGTTAAAGGCCTGTCACAGGACATGGCACTATTTGGAGATAGGATCTTTAAAGAGGTGATTACGATGAGGTCACTGGGTGCCCTAATCCAGCATGGCTAAAGGGCCATTAGGACACAAACACACAGATTATATCCAGCTCTACGCCAAACCCTGAAGTCAAATGTCCGGTATCTAAACCTGTGAGACAACGTCTTTCTCTTGCTTATGCCCCTCCCAGGATTGCCCCCCCCCAACCCTAACAATGGGTTCAAGAACTTGGAACCGGCTCATCTTGGTGAGTGCAGGCTTGCTGAGATTTGCCCCAGTGTTGCTGTGAGCCTTGTGAAACACCAGACCACGAACTGGCCTCCAGGTCCCTAAAGGCCCCTCGTCCTCCTGGGGCGGATGCTTCATCCACTCAGTGAATGCCGTGGGTCACCAGGCAGGTGGAGCATCCAAGCAGGCCCCCTGCCCCCACCCAGCCTGATTCTACTTAACTCTGAGGACACACACTCAAGATAGAGCCACACTGTACTCTGTTTCCCTGGAGAGTTCAGGGGCCTTGTTCAAGAGCGCTGGCCTTGTCCTCCTTCACCCCAGGCACTGCCAACTGACTGTTCCATGGGCCCCACATGGGGCAGAAGCCTGGGGGCAGGGGCAGAGAGGGTGGTGGTAGAATTCATGTGATTATGCTGGGAAAAAATCACATTTCCGCTGCTCTTGGCAATGCCTCTACACATTACACAGCCACCAAGTATGAACTGCACATGAGCACGTGGGCCAAGTCCCCACAGCTGAAAATATTCATGGACTGAAATGGAAGCTGCCGGCAGAGCATGCGCTGAACTCAGAACTCCGGACATGGCACAGTCCCTGTCCACTGCCACCTCAGAGGACCCTGTTGGCAGCAGGAATATCGGGTTGCTGGGGGCCCAGGCATCACCAGTCAGGGACTATACCTGGTGGCTATGGGCAGTTTTGTACATCTGAGAGGATCACAACAGATCCTGGCCACCGCAGGACATTCACTCCAGGCCAATCAGCTTTAGGAACCTGAGCCCCCAGTCCCCTTACGCTGATGTCTTAAAATGAGCTCACCAGGCTGGAATGTGGGGCACAGGCAAGGATTCCCCAAGCAGCTTTCAGAAAACAGAAGAAATCTCAAAAAGGAAGACCATGAGATCAGACCAAGCCGGGAGCAGGAGGCTGAGCGCCCTGGCCTGCAGGAGGGAAGGTCCCAGCACAAGCCAGCTTGGCTATTGCTATCAGAAAGGCAGGACAGCGGCAGGGAGATGCTGAGAGTGGGACCGGCCTGGTCTGTCTCAGGTGCACACCAGGGAAAACTCAGGAAGCCCTTCAGCAGCCTCCCTGGGGCAAAAGGGCGCATGAGTGACACGGGCTAGCACCGCTGAGCTCTCACACGTGGGTCTCCAACAAGCTTCAGACAAGCATGTCTGAGGGTGGAAGAGCGAGGGAGGGTCTCTTGGTCTCCTGACCCAGGGGGCCCTGAGCTGTCCTCTGGCTGCAGTCCCTCTCCTTTCCTGTGTCAGGCAAGCATCAGGCTGGAGGCTGTAACCCATGCCCCCAACCCAAACCCTACAGCAATTCCAGGCTTGACAAGAAGGTGCCAGGGAGTCTTCTGAGCTAGAGGGTTGGGCTCTTAGAACAAACACCCCCGCTCTGGTCCTCGCCAGCCACTCTGACAGAAGTCTTCAACTCTGGAGGGCTGCCCATGGCTCATGGACAGTGAGAAAGGGACTGAGGGCTGAGAGAGGCCAGCGTCAACCTGAACAGCTGTGCCAGCTGGTGCCAACAGAGTGCAGAAATCTAGGAGGTAAGTCCCAGGAAGCCTAGGTACCATGGCCGGTCCTGAGGACTTTTCTGGTCACTGTTTGCCAACATTGCAGCAGCAGCACGTCCTTCCAGGGAGTGGGCAGCTCGCCACCCACAGAGAGACCTCAAGCTGCAGATTTTGATGCTGGGAAATGATCTGGTGATTGAAGTCAACCTAGGAAGTGTCTGTGCTTGGACTCCTCCACAGAGGGACTGGCTTTCCAGAGCCCCTATTTATGAAAAGGCCTCTTCCTTTGGCACCAACTCTGGACTGCGCCTCCCTGGACAGTGGCTCTGCATGAAACTTGGGGAGATCCTGTTATGATCAAAGCTCCTGACTGGGGCCAGATTCTCAGAACCTGCTTGGGGGTGGGGACAAGATGATGGGGGTAAACCTTGCTTTCTAAACAAAATTTTGTATTGAAGCACTGTGAGATAAACCATTACAAAGCCGTTCATGACTGGGTTTCAGTCATACAGTGTTCCAACATCCATCACTCCACCAGTGCACATTTCCCAGCTCCAAGGTCCCCAGTTTTCCCCCTCCCCCACCTCCCCTGCAGCCTGACTCTATGGCAGGTACCTCTCTCTCTTCTCTCTCTCCCTCTCTCTTCACCTTTCCTCTCTTTCTTCCTCTCTCTTTCTCCTATCTCTCTCTTTCTCCATCTCTCTTTTCTCTGTCTCCCTCTCCTCTCCTCTCTCTCTTTCTCCTATCTCCATCTCTCTGTCTCCCTCTCTCTCCTCTCTCTCCTCTCTCTCAAAAGGGGAAAAGGGTCATACCCCCTTTCTCCTTTTTGTGCATTGGGCACAGTTGCTTCTTACTCCTTTGCTGCTCCGCCAGAGATAAGAAAACATGCTGGGCCTGGGCTGTCGTCTGCTCCCGTAAGCCTGACGCAGGGACATTTCTGCAGAAAGTCTTTATGCCTCTTGGAAGTATGGGCTGCTGGTGGCCAGGAACCAGGGTGTTCCCCATAATGGCAGCCCTCCTGAGACTCAAGTGGTTGGCCTCTGACCTCCCTGGACCCAGTCGCACTTTTCTGTTGGCCAGTCCACCTGAGAGGTTGGACACATCACCTCAGAGACAGCTAGCAGGACACACGGAAGGACACTAACCCCACACAGACCGTCAAGAATATGCAGCCCCATAACTCTGCCGCCACAGAAAGCATGTCAGAAGTTACAGCTGCTTCCATAAACTGCACCTCTGACCACACGGGCCCTGTGAAGGCGAGGGACCGGAAAGCAGGGCCAAGGCTTTCTCCGGGGCACCAGGCTGCTAACAGAGAAAGAGTGAGCAAGCAAGCAGTGCCCAGTAGGGCTCGATACCTGAGAATGGGTGTCACAGCTGCCTGAGCCCAGTTTTCATCACCTGAGGTACAGGGCTAGAAGCCCAGTGAGGCCATTCGCAGCTGCCACAGCCACCCTCTGAGACAATGAAGGACTCCAGGGGTTGCCACCCAGAGCCCTTTAAGGCACAGCCCCAGAACTTGAATTAGGCAGAGATTCACTTAGGACTTAGGACTGGATGAAGGTTTCCTAATAGTGCTTCAGCTAAAGAAGTATTGGTACCACTGTGGTTCATCTACACTATGGAATACTATGCGGCTGTCAGAAAAGATGAAATTATGAAATTTACCTGCAAATGGATGGACATGGAGACTATCATGCTGAGTGAAATTAGTCAGAAGGAAAAGGACAGATATAGAATGACTGCATTCATTAATCCGACATAAATAGATACCAGTGTTTTACTAAATGTGGGAAATGGTAATGGCAGATTAAAACTCACCATTGAATATACACAAAGAGACTTAAGTGATAAACTCTAAATATCTGCAGGGCTAGCCACAATGTGTAAAATAAGAGGGAGAGAGATGTAGAGACAGAGAGAGAGACAGAGAGAGAAAGAGAGGAAACTGGGGTACCTGCTATTAAGGCAGCATGGGGGGTGGGCAGGAGGGGGGTGGGGTACATTGGTGGTGGAAATGGGGCACTGGTGGAGGGATGGGTGCTGGTATACTGTATTACCAAGAACCAATTATGAACACCTTTGTAATTGTATGTTTCACTGTGGTATAATAAAAAAATTAAAAAAAAAGAAGTATTGGTACCGCCCTCTATCAGCTAGGTGAGGAGTTTCTAACTCCTAGGTGCCAATACAAAGGATTTGTGCCTGGGGAAAGGGTTTAGGTGCCTTGAGTTAAGCTGGTTGCCTGGGAATCCTGAAGAAAGAGACACTGGGGCATGGGAGGCAGAGAGAGGCAGACCCAGGGGGGCCCCCTCTGCCTGGTGGACGTGTTTACCTGCCCCGCCTTACATCTCAGTTTGAAATCAAGGAGAGATTAGAAAGCCGCTACAGCACTTTGCAAAAGGTGAAGGCAGGAGGGAGACCTGGGCTCTCAGAAAAAAAGCCAAAGAAGAGAGAGGAGAGCCTCAGGCTGTCTCCTTGTCCTGTCAGGAGCCCACAGCCTAGTCAGCCTGACCCCAGTGCATGCCCCCCAACCACAGATACACCCCCACAGTGCCCTACTGCCAATGTCTCTTTGAAGGGTGGCCAAGACTCCTCCCAGGACACCCCTTCACAGGCTTGCGAGATGTACCACCTCCCCAGTCTCCCCAAACCTAAGCTGACTCACACCCCTCTGCAAGAAGACCATGCAGGTGAGACCTGAAGACCACCCAGCCAGGAAGGTGGAACAAGGACTGGCCTAAGTCAGGTGCACTCCATATGCATTGGGTCCCAGTCGCTGAAGGAGAGGGTCAGCCTCCCGTGATGTGGTCTTACCTCCCCTGTCTCTTCACCCTCCCAAGTTTTCCCAGACCCCCATCCCAAAAACTCCATAGAAAGCTTGGGGCATGGGGTGCTAGTGGCTGCCTGCACCACATTTTACCCTCGCCAGAGAAGGCACCATCTGTCCACAACCGGGCTTCTCAGCAAGCCCCTTCACAGGAAGGCTCTGTGTGTGTGTGTCTGTGTGTGTCTGTGTGTATCTCTGTGTCTCTGTGTGTGTCTGTGTATCTGTGTGTGCATGTGTGTCTGTGTGTCTCTGTATGCCTCTGTGTGCCTCTGTGTGTGTGTGTCTGTCTGTGTGTGTTTCTGTGTGTGTCTGTGTGTCTCTGTGTGTCTTTGTGTGTATATGTATCTGTGTGTAATTTTAGAATGTCTACCCAACACACCCCAAAGAAAGGCCCAGGCCATGTAACGGTAATCAGAGCAGAAAGCCAGACCTACACTCCTATACCCCTACTGAGGAAGACCAGAGCCTTGGTGGGTTCCAAGTCACGGTCACTTATAAAAAGGAGGATGTTCCATCAGAAAATAGAAGATAATCAGGCTAAATACATAAAGGGACACAGAAAGAAGCTCCAGAGAGTGAAAAGGTGAGGCCAGGAGTGCCCAGAATCCCAAGGCTGATCGCTCTCATCTCCTGGGTTTTCAGCCAGCTGGGAGGTCAGAGTTGGAAGGTCAGGCTCTTGACCCTCTCTGTCAGGTAAAGTGATCACTGCGCTTGGCCCACCCTTCCCAACAGGAAGCCCCCTCTAGTGTAGCACCTCCCAGGATCTTCTCTGTTGAGCTGACACTGGGGACTCCCTGGCTCTCTCTGTCCAGTCTAATGGTCACCCAAATTCTGTGATCTCAGGCTAACTCATTTGGACTCAGCTCCACATCTGGCTTCCATATGGGCTAATGTTCCAGGCATGGGGACATCTGGCACATTCTGGAGAGAAAGGCAGATCCCCAGAAGGCCAATGACCCAAACCCCCCACCCCGAGAAGGGTTTAGTGAACCTCTGAAACCATGTCAGCAAACCATCCCAGGAGTGGACACAATGCTCAAAGGGTGAGATCCAGACAATGCTCGAGGGGGCTCCCCATGATGCCCCTCTTTGGGGAACAGTCCCTAGAGCACTTAGCTTACATAGTACCTGCCCCCATGTCCCTAAGTCACAGCTTATTGTAGATCCAGGACATTCCAGATTAGGAGCTACTTGTCAAGAGCAAGAAGTTGTCGGGTGGGAGCTGTCCTCATTGAGGGCCCACATCCCTAGTGATCTGGAGAGAGCCGAGGCTCCCCACTGCCTTGGCTCCTCTGGTTTCTACCTGAGCATCTGTGCAAGGCAAGGCCTGGGCTCCATGTGCCATCCATGCTAGCTCCTTCCCTGGGGACCCCGACCACCAATCTACCCATGCTCCCCATTAATCCACTAGGACCTCCTTCCACTGAAGGTTATGTCTGGTGATAGAATGGTTGTGCCGCCCCCCAGCTCCATACCAATGCCTCCGTGTCCACCCTCCACTGCCTGTATGACTTCCCCAGAGATGGCTTTGTGTCCCTCCGGGCATGTAAAAGTTGTCTCTTTTGCCTCCCAGGACTAGCGTCCCTCTATGTTCCACAGATAGTGCCTAGTCTGGGGAGAAGGCCCTCGGCCACACAGCCCCAGAGTCCTCCAAGGCATGTCGGACTACCCTTCTGTCAACAGATACGGACTCTTCCCTAATGGGTTTATGAGGATAAACCCAGTGTGAACATGTGGAGTGCAGCCGGGCAGAGGTCAGTTACTAACTTTGAAGTCCCTTCTCAGTCTCGCTCCATCCCACAGGTGCCAGGACACATTGCGCTATAGTGATATCAATTCTAATTCCCTTACGGTGTCCAGGCCATCTGCCCATGGTCTCTGAGAATACATGTGCGGCTCTTTGCCGATGCAATAATCTCCCCTGCTATTGACCCTCTGAAACAATCATTGTCTACAATGTAGACAAATCATCTTGTGAAAAGCATTTTGATTTTCCATCTGCTGGTGCCAAGATGTCTTTCAACAAAAGGGGTGAATAATAAACAGTTCTGGGAACGAATAATTTTCCAAGTATTGGCAAAAGTGAGATGATCTCACCTTTCAAAATGTTAACTGTGCCCCACTTCTAAATTCCACAGAAAAGGGAAGAGCAAGGCAGCAGCCCTGGCCCCAGTCTGCCCGGTATGAGGTGAGGAAGGCTGGTTCTAGATGGAGCAGAGTGATCTGCATAGGGCCTAATTATGCCTGTGAGGCACAATCAGCTTTACCACAGCCTCTCTGTCCCCTGGGACCCACTCCCCGTCCCTTGCATGCTTTCATTTCTATGCTTGAAGGCTTTTCTCCCCATGCCTGGAAGCCCTGCTTGGCCCTCGTGAGCACTGGCTTCTGGTCGCCTTCTCCAGGAAGTCTGCCTGCCCTTCCTTTTCTACCCGCTCTGGAAGACAAGCCATGCCCTTCTTATTCCTTCTCAGAACAGACTTTCTATGCACTCTGTGGCAACCAAGATAAGGTTACCTCCTTATCTGTAAGCTCAGCGGTCAGTCGGTCAGAACAAGTGAAAGAACACAGCTCAAGGCCAGGCAGCGGGGGTGGGGGTGGGGGGGAGGCGCAGGACTTCTTAGGATGTGAGCACTGCTGTGATTGTTTCTGCATGTATATATGCAGGTGTGTGTATATATGTGTGGTGTGTGGCTGGCATGTACGCAGGATTGTAGGTTGTTTGTGGTGCCTATACTCAGAAGCTATGTCAGATAAAGGAGGGTTTCAGACTTGAAGAGCTGAGTGAGGACCACAATGAAACCTCCTAAGGAGAAAGAAAGAAGAAGAGTAAGGAGGTCGGGGGAGTGGGGGTGGGACTGAGGCTGACTGGAGGAGGCACCGTGGAGTGGGCTGGCCGGGCAAGGGAGTTCTGGCAGAGAACTGGGGTACAGAGCAGTCCAGTATAGGTCTGCAAAGAGGCTGCAAGATGCTCTCTCTTTTGTGATCTGCCCTGGAACCTGTGCCAGGCTGCAGTCAAGTGGACCAGCAAATGTTATTTTGTCATGTGACTCGATCTCTGGATTTTGGACCGCGGCATCTGGAGACACTCCACAGGGCTGACAGCTCCTTTCCGCCTCCAGAGCCACCCAGAGCCTCCGCAGGGCTGACAGTCTAGGGGATGCTTTTCCTGGAGCCGCCCAGAGCCTCACTGATTGCAGACACACTTTCGCATGTGTGCGCAAGAAGACACAGCTCATACACACGTGTACTCTGGACACACTCACATGCACACTCACACACACATTTACTCCCACATGTGCACACTTAGCTGCTGCACAAGAGAAGGGTCTCTCCAGGTAGCGATTTTCCTGAGAGGTTGTCAGGGACGTTAAAGTTACAGAAACTGCCTCTGAACAGCCCAACGAGCTTCTCATGGTGCTTCTTCAAGCTTTTGCAACATGAAGCAAAGTCTTCTCTAAGGCAGTGGAGTACTGAGAGGTGCCAGGAGTGACCAGACACTGATGACAGTGTCACCACTAACCGTGGTGGCTTGGAGGATGGCACCTGGAGTGGTTTAACAACCATGTCTCCTCTAGAACAGCAAGTAGCCCGGGACACAATGTGACAGGAGGCTTCCTATGATTCATTCACATCCCAAACAATCAGTGTTCCACGGCTCCACCCCCTACTACAGGCAGGAGTGGAGGGGGCCGCTGTTTCTGTCGTGGTGTCTCTGGATAGGAAAACTACAGAGCTTGGATGGGTGGCCCAGCCCTGCCAAGTTCCTACTTGCTCTGCTTGGTGCCCAGCCCTGCCGCCAGTCCACCGGCCACAGCACTGCCCCGTCCCCCTGAGCTGCCCAGTCCACTGGCCACAGCGCTGCCCCGTCCCCTGAGCTGCCCAGTCCACTGGCCACAGCGCTGCCCCGTCCCCTGAGCTGCCCAGTCCACCGGCCACAGCGCTGCCCCGTCCCCCTAAGCTGCCCAGTCCACCGGCCACAGCGCTGCCCCGTCCCCCTGATCCAGCCTTTCACCTTTCTGCTCCTCCTTCTTGGCGTTGGTCTCTGCGTGCCTCCTGTGATAGTGGAACAATCCTGCCCCACGCTTCATCCCAGGGGCAGGGGCTGGACAGAAAACAGAGTTCCCAGATCCTTCCTGGGCACTAGCCTTGGAGCAAAGTCCAAGCTGCCCTTGAAGGATGGGTGTCAGCTGCGAGGTTTCTGTAACCTCCCCCAGGCTCTGTTCCTGCCCCTGTTGGGGTATCTTCTACCTCTCCCCAGAAGCCTCTTTGCCTTACCTAAACATTTATAAAGGTCTTGATGCTGACCCAGGCTAGTGCTTCCCTAATTTTAGATAACCTCAAGAGCACTAGGGACAGCTCCTGAGAACAAAGTCCCCAAGGGTGTTACAGAAATGGGAGGGAGGTGGCAATCCCAGCCTCAGGAAACCCGGCTGAGGGGGCAGATAAATACGACATAAAACTGAGGGTGTCAGAAAGAGACAGTTCAATGCTGGGCACATGGTGGCACCACACGGTCCCCCTAAGCTCCACAGGGAGGGGCTCCTGAGCACATAGCAGGGAGCTCCCCAGCACCACTGCTGTAGCATCCCAAATCACAGTCATTAAAAATACATAAATAAGAATAATGGTGTAGCAGCTCTAGATCTCAGCACTACCTGGGGGCGCCCTGCTTCTCTTGCCTCTGCCGCCCTTTGACCTTGCTGCCAGCAGAAATGTGGACAACTGGGCAGTGCACCTGGGCTGTGGTTTAGGGACATAAACTGGTGTGGGGGAAGTGAAACACCAGCTGTTCATCACCCCACTGGGTCATAGGGCAGTGAGGCCTGGAGGGTATGGAAAGAGCAGGAGGGGAAGTTACCTCACTGATGGGCCAGGGAACCCACCTGACACTTGGAGGGCTGGAGCCCACCTCCGACACTAGTTCCGCTTTTGTAATCCATGAGGAGGTTAAAGTCAGGCTGAAGGGAAAGATCAGGGAGTAGGACAGGAAAACCCAGATGGTTTTTTTAAAACAAGCATACTTTATTGAACGTATGAATAGGTACACTATTGAATGTATGTATGTGTGTGAATACGTATGCACACATATAAGCTCACGAAGGTTGATTAACCATATTAATAATAGTAGGGCCCAAGAAACATGAATGGGAATTAGTAATTTTCTCAAAAAACATGGAATTAACCGTGACTGGGAAGAAGAGGGCAAGGAAGAAACTCATTTATACTAGAGCAGAGTCCACGGCCCCAGCACTACTGTTGCAAGTCAGGTATTTAGCTGTGGAAAGCTGTCTTGTGGGTTACGGGATGGTAAACAGCATTCTTTAGCCCACTAGATGCAGAAAACCCCAACTTGTGTCTATACTTCTCGCCCTAGGATAGATGCCCTTGGTTGCCCACTGGCACAACAGGGGCAGGGCTCAAGGAGACCCTCTCCAGGTCCGGGTGGAGAGGCAGACTGGAGAGCTGCAGGACACACAGCAAAGTGAGGATGTTTTAGAAGTCCTCACAGTTCATCATTCACTGTACTAGAAAGTTCTGAAAATCCTCTGTAATGAAAAAGACTAATAAAGCCTAATATTTAGACCTCAGAGCAGGCCCAATTAGAAGCCTCGAAAGTCCTGACTTCCTAGCTGGGCTGTTAGAACTCAGAGTCGGGGAGCATCGGGAGCATTCTGGATGCTGAGGCCTCCTCAGGATACCCTTTTTTCTTACATAAACCCTAGTAGATGTATCACCTCCATGTTAAAGACAAAGAAACTAAGGAATAGAGGTGACTGAACTCACTCAGGTCCTACAAGAAAAGCAGCTCCCACATACTTGGGAAAATGGAGAGAAAGGGAGAGCATCCCATAGGGATAAGGGGTCAGCCAGTTAGAGTGGATGACCATTAGAAGTGGCATTCAGCTAGAATAATTCTGAGTCCTGACCTGTGTCCTGGCTCAGTGGCTCAGGGCCTGGTTACAGCCTTCCTAAGTCCTGCCACAGGCGCTGAAACCACCCTCTGAGAAATTCTGTTTGTTCTCCTGCACTGAAGCAACCTCTTAGCTTCACGCATTTGCAATACCTCAGTTAGGCCTTGATCTCATATCAAGGTGAGCCCAGCAGCCTCCAGCCAGTATTGATGTTCACAGGGCCAAATCACCATGCCAGTACTGGTACAGAAGGGTGTAGGTTAGTGCTCACAGAAGGCAGGAAAGGGGGACACTGTCTAGGCTCTGGGGAGGAGTCAAGAAGATGGACGACCTCCATCTCAGGGTGCCTGGGAGGTGACTCCCCATACACCAGTCCCACGGCTCCCACTGCTCCTGGGAAAAGGCTGTCGGAGATTTCCCTGGTCTGTTTTCAAACTTTGGGTACATCAAAATGACTTGCTTCACATACAGATTCCCAACCCTTGGTCCCGCCAAGTGCCGGAAGCTCCTGAACCTGCATTTCAAACACACCATGAAATGTGTGTTTCATCCCAATGTGCCCCATCCCTTTTATATATATATATATATGTTGTATATATATATCTGGAGAATCTCACTTTGAGCAACAGATTCAGGCAGAATGTCAGTGAGCAGATGACACATAAGACACAGAAGTGAGTGTCCTGTGGCCACATAGCCCAAGCACGGCACAAAGCAGGTCCACCAGGCTCGGGTGCCTTCCTGCAGGATGAGGGGGAGAGCCAGCCTCTGTTCTCCCACTCCATAGGAAATTCTGTGTATGGGATCCAGTACAGGGACTCCATGACTGCTGCCCACCCAAGATCACCTGCTTCCCAACTCCAGCTCCCTGCTGACCACACAGTGCCCTCCCCACTAGTCAGGGGACTCTCACTCACCGTAATCCTTCTTGCAGTATTTTTTCATGTTAATCTTCAGTTTCCCTTTGGAGGCCTTGCAGTAGGAATCACAGTCTGCAGGGGAGGGAAAAGCACAGACAAAACCTAATTAGGCTGGTGATGAATAGGCTGGAGGGAGGAGCAGGAGGCCCTCAAGACCCAGAGGCTTGTGATAGCCATGGGCCAAGTAAGCCAGCAGCCATTCAGGGTAAGCTGGGCCATCTAAAGAGGCCCCTGGACAAAGGGCCCATGCCTGACCCACCCCCTCTGCCCTGACAGATCCTTGAGCTGCTGCCTGCAGCCCTCTTGGTCTCTGTGAGGGACTTTGGCGGCTCCTGTATTATGCCACCCAGGGCTTCCGAGCACCACACAAATTCCCCCTGTTCTTAAGACACAACTGGAGCCTGATTAAAGCTGATAGAGGCCTCATTGTCACCCTCACGCTGGTTCTGTGTCAGGCGCTGGCTTTCATGGTGTGGAGCCTCTGGCTGGGGTCAGACCCCAACAAACGAGGTCACAGAGGAAATTAGCAGCCCATGAAGCATTAGAAAACCCCTTTGGTGTCCACTCTACTGGAGTGTGCAAATAAAATGCCCCATGAAGAAGAGTTCAGTTCTAATGGGCCCTACTGCTGAGAGGAAGGGAAGCCAGCCGTGCTGTAGCCACTGGATAACACTGTGGGGTAGCCACAATGCGGGTATCTCTGTGGGGCTTCCCACAGCCTGTGCACAAGCAGTGAAGGACGTATGCGATTCTGAGGCCTGCTTCTGCTGAGGGTGGCCTGTGTGAACTGACCAAGCGCAAATGCCCACTCTTGGCTACAGGGCTGAAATTCTGTTCTGAATTCCATGTGGGACACTCAAGGATGACAGGCCACCCAGAGCCTTGACGAGCCAATCCAGACTGCACTTCTTTTTTTTTTTTAACATTTTATTATACCGCCATGAGATCTACAATTACAAAGACGTTTATGTCCAGGTTTCGGTCATACATTGTTTCAGCACCAATCCCTCCACCAGTGCCCATTTCCCACCACCCATGTCCCTGATTCTCTCCCCTCTCCCCTAGCCTGTCTCTATGGAGAGCTCTTTATCTCTTTTCTCTTTCTCTTTTTCTTTCTCTCTCTTTCTCTTTCTCTCTTCCTTCTCTTACACACTGTGGATTGCGATACATACATTTAGAGGTTATCATGTGTATCTTTTGCCTGTATTCAATACTCAGTTCTAGGCTGGTATTATCACTTACAATTGTTAGCATACTGTTCCCTTCTCTGTCCCACCCAACCTGACTCCCAGATGCTTGCAGTAGATTCCACTTTTGAAAGACCTCCTGATCCATGTTTTGTCTGACCTTAGGTATTGGTATCATAATATGTGTGTGTATATATATGTGTGTGTGTATCTATATATTTATGTCATGCAAATAAACGCAGTCATTTTATATCTGTCTTTTTCCTTCTGGCTAATTTCACTCAACATGATCCTCTCCATGTCCATCCATTTATAGGCAAATTTCATAACTTCATTTTCCCTGACAGCTGCATAGTATTCCATTGTGTAGGTGTACCAAAATTTCTTTATCTAGTCATCAATTCTTGGGCACTCTGGTTGTTTCCAGATTCTGGCTATTGTAAATAGTGCTGCTATGAAAATAAAGGTGCAGATGGTGTTTCCGCTGTGTGTTTTTGGCTTCCCAGGGTATATTCCCAAGAGTGGTATGGCTGGTTCAAATGGGAGTTCAATTTCTCGTCTTTGGAGGAATGTCCATATTGCTTTCCAGAAAGACTGTACCAGTCGATATTCCCACCAACAATGGATGAGTGCTCCCTTTTTCCTATATCCCCGCCAGCACTTGTTGTTCTTGCTCTTTTGGATATATGCCACAGACTGCACTTCTTAACATGGATCTTTTTCAACTCTCACAACCATTTTTGATGTGTGGCTTCTCAGATCAATGTATGTGACAGATATAATCCTCTCCTGCGGTTAATAAAACCAAGGCTCTTATCCAGTGCACCTAAGATGCTCATCCACTTTAACCAGAGCCTCAGCTGCACAGTGGTTTGTGCATGCCTCACTGGCAGCAAATATACCCAGATGTTTACTCCTCCCTTCAGTGTGAGCAGCATGAAGCTCCCGCCTGTTCTGTGAACAGTGCTAGCATGCATTAATAGAAGTAGTCAGGGTGTGTGTGTCAGTGAAAAACGTGATGAGAGAGAGCAGGAAGGGGCTCACATGCACGGGCATGTGAAAACACACACATACACCAATACACATACATACAGGACCCAGACAGCAGAGAGGTAAAACAAGGTTAAGGTGGAAGGAAGAAGTGATGCGTGTGGAAATTCAGGGCAAAACCAGGACAGGAAGCTGAACCTCCCATAGGTGCCTGGGGTGTGTCTGGAGTCAGACCCCAACAAAAGAGATCGCTAGGAAATTAGCACCCACAGCTGACAAGTTAGCTCTGAGGGGTATTCAGAAGACATTATCCCAGAACCGGCCTCTGGTCCATAAGGTGGCTCCCTCCTTTGTGGTCCCAGAAGAAATGAACCTCAAATTTCACAAAAGCTCCATCCTATTATCCCAGAAGCTCTAAGCCTGGCAGCCCACTGTCTTCAGAACCAGCTTCTAGAAGAGTCTAGTTTATAAGTCTCCACTTCCTTAAGCATCCTTTAATCACTGGAGGCCACAGTGCAGGCCCTCGTCACGATGGTCAGGTTAGTAGGATAGGGAGTCTCCTGGGATATAGGGAATGAGTCATCCAGAGCAACTTCATTCTACCCTGACCAAGCTCAAGAGGTGGAGGGAACAAAATGACAGTAGTGTAAACACATAGATCAAGTGCTTGAATACCACACAGTGTCCTCTTATGGTATAATCAGATGGTGACTGTGGTGGTGATTTTTAAGCACTACTTTACAAATAACATCTGTCTTCATCACTTTATCACTGGGATAAAGTGATCTACGATCACAGGAATCACAGAAGGACCAGGTTTCACCTCTGCCAGATCAGGGGCAGGTTATATGCACAGAAGAGCACAGCAGTGATTGAGTCTATGTGGTTTTTAAGACCCCACAGTTTGCAGGCAAGCTGGGGGAATTCCTCCTCATTATCCCCACTGAGAGAAGCAAGTTGGAATATAACTGGTATGGTCAGGTTCTCAGAAGGACAGCGAGGGATCCACTCCCCCCTTCTCCCCCCAATTAATGCACACAAGCACAAAATAATTTTTATGAAAGTCAATATTTATAAAAGTTGGCCTATATCACCACTTGTACTTTGGTCGGCAGGAAATCCCCCACACGTTGCCTCCCTTCAGATGTTGGAAGTACCCTGTAGTGTGTCAGTTTTTTGAAAGTAAACCTTGTAATTCTCCTCTTAGGAAAAGTTTCCAGGGTGCCTTTCACAAGTGATTTTTTACAGCTAGAGAAGAGAGGCAGCTAGGAGTGAGGCTGCATGCATTGCATATGTGAGGCCTTCAGTCTTCAGTTTTGTTCCATCTATGCAACTGGTCGAAACGACAACAGCTTTTAAAAAATTGTCTTATCTCTGGCACTTCAGCTCTCACTCCCTCCCTTTCCTCTCCATCAGTCTCCCTCTATGTCTATCTCTATATATCTACAACCATACCTATATCTCTATGTATAACTCTATATCTAGAGATATCTAACTATATCTATATATACCTGTAATATCTATAACTCTTCTTTTCAGAGCCAAGGATTTACCTGAGTCAGCGATTACCCTACCATGTGTGTTCTCTTTCTGTCTAATCAGATGGTGGTGACTGTTTCAAACACTACTTGACAAATCACACTGGTCTCCACGCAGACCAGGAGCTCAGTCAAGGCAGGGCCCACCACAACACTAAGAAGGCACAGCACTGCTCCCAGGCTCGCCAATGAGCCCTGTTTTGTATAAAGGAAAAACTGATCTTGACTCCTAATGCCTTGTCTCCTACAGCAGATTCACCGAGCAGCTTAACAGAACCACTAATGTCCGATTACTGCCCAAGAAATTTTAATTTCATTGTTTCAGGGGCTGCTACATGGCCAGATTTTTTAAAGTTCCACACAGAAGCCTCAGCAACAAAGAATAGCCCAGATCAGCAGGTACTCACTCAATCTAGTGTGCATGCAGATGAACTAGTGAAGTGAGCACTGGCCGGCTGCACCTCTTCATGTTTTTGATAGGGGTCCTGCACCTCTACACACAGCCATGTCAGTGTGTTGGTATAAAATGTCCTTTATGGGGCTGGAGCGATAGCCCAGCGGGTAGGGCGCTTGCCTTGCACTCAGCCGGCCTGTGCCGGCCCGGGTTCGATCCCCGGCGTCCCATATGGTCCTCCGAGCACCGCCAGGAGTAATTCCTGAGAGCATAGCCAGGAGTAACCCCTGAGCATTGCCGGGTGTGACCCAAAAAGCAAAAATAAATAAATAAATAAATAAAATTAAAAAATAAATAAAATGTCCTTTATTCCCTTCAGATTTGACCATTATAATTTAGCTAAACACTAGGAAAACAGAAAGAACAGGCTTGTTAGAATTATATGTAAAACACGGGCAAATAGTCTTGGAGTAAAGGCTAAGTGTACTCCTTTGGGTGAAGTGAATAACCTCTAGAACACGGACACTGTGGCAGATTCCTGGCCGCTTGCAGACTCTTTGTTTTGGTTGTATTCCAAAGAACTGAGGTCACTGGACAAGTGGTCCCTGGATAAAGAAATTATTTTTGTATTTTCTTCCTTTATCAAATATACAAAGCAACAGAAAATGCATCGAATGAACAAACCACAGCTTTAAAATGCACCTTTGGCTCCTTTAACATGGCATCTACTTGGCAGTTACCCAAGTTGTCTCTGCTCGTTTTGTTCAAAACGGGCTATGAAGACAATGAAAAAAAAAGAAAAAAAATCACACTCATGCCAAAAACTAAACTGATAGATGACCCAATGCTGGAATCTGGGAGCAATCTCTATTAACTAAAGGCAGATGGTGGTGGAACAAGAAAAACCTGCCCAGGTTTTACCTCGGGACATAACTCTCTTTCTACTGTACAGAAAGGCCCTGAAAAGCAGGGAGATGAGCGACAACAACCAGAAAACAAATGGCAGGTAGTGGGCAAGGTTGTATGCCAGTGCCTCTTCCAGTGAGGGAAAGTTATGGGAAGGTAGAGAATGAATGGGCAGTGTTAGCAACGGGTATTTAAATTGGCATATATACATATATATATTTTTTTCTAAATCAATGAGGTAGAGAATTAAAAAAACAGCAGTGAGGATGGAATAAAGTGAATCAAGGAAACAGGCTGGCAGGAATTAAGAATTGGAAATGGGGCAGAAAACATTTCCCTACCATCCAGCTGGGAGCTAAGATGGGAATTTAACTGTCATGCTAGTACAGGGATCTGAAATTTTGTTTGCATAAAGCCAAACAGTGAATGTTCAGGCTCTGCAGACCATACGGTCTCTATCACAATTATCCAAACTGTGTCTGTAGTTTTGAAAGAAAAAAAAACCTAGAGAAAACATATAACCAAATGAGAAAAGCAGATTTAAATGTTTAACAAAGATATGACCTGTAGGAAGGAAATTCACATGGGACCACTAGGATGGGCTGAATAGCATGATATAAAAAGGGATGGCTGGAGGTTGAGCATGGAGGCTGCTGTGGCCCAAAATCTGGTTCCTAAGAGGCCGGGAGATGTCAGGCAGAAGGTTAACCTCACATGGAAGGTTGGATGAGCAAACAGTCTGAAATGTGAAGGTGTTTGACTGACATGATGGTTAGGCACAGCAGCCTCCATGCTCAACCTCCAGAGAAAGAAGAATCAGAGAAGCAAAACCAAAACTAACACCTACATGTCCAGGGCCTTACTAAAAGACACTTAGAAGCAGTAGACAGAAATACTACCATAGAAAACAAAGTTAGAAACATGTGGAATAAACTGCAAAAACTCACAAAAATCAGAAGAAAAGGACAAAGAGAGAAAATACAGCAAAACTATAAGGAAATGGAGAGGTAACACCTGGTTGCAAGAGGACTGCAGCAAAGGCGAAAGGAACAGAAATAAGAAAAAAAAAAAAAAGAAGAACCAAAGATAGAATTCCTGATCTGTAGACAGACATACATATGCACAAGAAAAAGGCTACAGGTTTAAAAAAAATGTATAGGGAAATGGAGAAATAGTACTGTGGGTAAGGCACTTGCCTTGCACGGACCGATCTATTTTTGACCCCTGGCAATGCAAATTGTTATCTCACCACCAGGAGTGAGCCCTGAGCACAGAGCCAGGGATTGACCCTGAACACAGTTGGGTGTAGCCACCCCAAACTAACAATTAATATGAATTAAAAATCATATAGACCAAGACCCCATGCCTAACCATCATGTCAGTCAAACACCTTCACATTTCAGACTGTTTGCTCATCCAACCTTCCATGTGAGGTTAACCTTCTGCCTGACATCTCCCGGCCTCTTAGGAACCAGATTTTGGGCCACAGCAGCCTCCATGCTCAACCTCCAGCCATCTCAGCAGGCCTACCACGTCTCAAGCCCTCCATTCAGACTATTATCCTACCTTCCAGCAGTTGCTTGTATCCTGGCTGTGTGAGATCTCTACTCACCACACTGCACATACTTACATTTAGGTCAACAAGTGAAGACAAGTAGGGAAGGAAAAGAGCAACACACTCAGAACTCCCAGGTGATCTAACTACAGAGATTCTCAGCACAGCAGGGGCATGGCAAATTCCATGGGGAAGATGCACAGAAGCCCATCAAGCTTGTGAAAATAACAGCATGGAAACTCTACCAGTGCCAACCAGTCATGTAAACTCTTAAGAGAATGATCTGAGTGACACCAGGTGGAGGGACTTTAATAAGCACAAAGAAACAATGGCACAGGTATTCAGGAAAATGTAAGATATTCAGGAAAATGATATTTTCAGAGAAGCAATGCGAAAACTACAATCAGAAATCACAGAAATAAAGAAGATATCAAATATAAAAAAGTAATAGAAGGGCTAAGCAGCAAAGTAACAGCAGCTGAAGGAAAGTTCCCCAGCTCCAAGGAGAGGTGCAAGAAGCCTCTCCAAAAACAACAGAATATGGGGGAAATATGAGAGTATAGCACCCACATGGCAGAGCCTGGCAAGCTGTCCGATGCGTGTTCGATATGCCAAATCCAATAGTAACAGAAATGTTTATTTTCCTGACCTCGAAAGAGCCCTTAATACGGCAGCGGTAAGAAAGGTGAACAAGCAGTGCCTGATAAAATTTCACGGCCAACCTAGGCTGCCAAAACGAAGAAGGACTAAAATGACTGTCTGTACTTTCAATGCATGTACGCTGGCATTGGAAGCATATATCGAGGATGTGATGGTGCAAGCGCAAAAGATCAAGTACAACATCATTGGTCTGACTGAGACGAGGAGGCGCCAGTTGCATCATGCTGTATTTGACACGGAGAAGAATTGTTCCTTGGAACATGTGATGAAAGAGGCGTCGGTGGCGTTGGTGTCCTTGTCAATACGAATATGGCTGTCAACACTGATTCATTTGAATGCCTAACAAACTGAATAGGATGATTACACTTTAAGAGATGTGGTCCACTGCCAGCAATTTCTATCTTCATTGTCTATGCACCAACATCCACATACAAGGAAGATGAAATCGAGATATTCTACATGGAATTGGAGGAGTTCTACAAAAAAGATCACACCTTCTACAAGATCATAGTTGGTGATTTTAATGCCAAGATAGGACCAAGAAGATCGGCTGAAGAACTCCACATCGGGACCCATGGCCTAGAATGGAACGAACAGGGTGAGAGACTATCTGAGTTCATCATGTCCACCAAGACCATTCATGGGAACTCCCAGTTCCAGAAGGCTGAAGCGAAACGTTGGACATGGGAATCTCCTGGTGGACAGTTCCACAATGAAATTGACCACATCTTCAATTGCCAATTTTGTCTGACCGATGTTGCTGTCATCCCCAAATTCCAAACAGGATCAGACCACCGTCTCCTTCATGCAAAATTCTACTTCACGCAATGGGCAGAAAAGGCTGCAAAGTTTAAGAAGAGAACTCGGGGCCAGAGCAATAGTCCAGCGGGTAGGGTGTTTGCCTTGCACGCGGCCGGCCTATGCCGCCCGGGTTCGATCCCCGGCATCCCATATGGTCCCCCCGAGTACCACCAGGAGTGATTCCTGAGCGCAGAGCCAGGAGTAACCCCTGAGCATTGCCGGGGTGACCCAAAAAGCAAAAAAAAAAAAAAAAAAAAAAAAAGAAGAGAACTCCAAGAAAGACCACCAACTGGTAACTCTTTGGCACCATTGCAGCAACATGGGAAGATACCATCATTGACGACATCGATGAAGAATACAACCGACTGGTTCAGCACCTCCATGATTGTGCAAAGAATGCCGAGAGAGAGAAAGACACAAAAGGATGCCTATCTTCAGAAACTCTTGAGCTCATTTGCCAATGTGGCAAGACGCGAGCCTCAGGTGACCAAATGCTAACGTCCAAGCTTGCAAAGCGGTGCAGAGAAGTAATAAAAGAAGACCTCAAAGACAGAAGAGCAGAAATACTGGAAGATGCAGCAGAAGCTGGGAAAAGCATTCACAACGCCCACCTGTCCTTCACCAACTATAAGACCAAGATGACTGCCCTCTGACGCCCTGATGGATCTATCATGTCATCCAGAAAGGCAATGAAGAAGATTATCTATGACTTCTACTCAGATCTCTTTGATAGCCACATCCACCTGCCCACATACCAAATTCCACAGGATGGATATGTCATTCCCCAACGTTCTCCCTTCTGAAATCCGACATGCCATTTCGCCGGTAAAGAAGGGATCAGCACCAGGCCCAGACAAAGTCAGACCCAAACACCTGAAGAATCTGCCGTTGGTACTCATCAATACACTAGCTCGGCTCTTCACACACTACCTGTCTGAATGCAAGATACCCTCCCAATGGAAAACCAGCAGGACAGTTCTACTGTTCAAGAAGTGAGACATTCACGACATCAGCAACTATCGCCCATCTTCCTGTTGTCTGTCATCTACAAGCTGTTTACATGAGCCATCCTGAACAGGATTGGCAGAACACTAGATGAAGAACAACCATGCGAGCAAGCTGGTTTCTGGAAAGGATTCAGCACAATCGACCATATCCACACGGTAATCAAGTTCATTGAGGTTTGTAGGGAGTACAAGAAGCCGCTCTGTCTCACATTCATTGATTTAAAGAAAGCCTTTGATTCTGTGGAGACCGAAGCGGTCATCAAAGCCCTAGCCAAACAGGGGTGTTCAAACCCAATACATCAAGATCCTTCATGAGCTGTATAACGGATTCACCACCAGGATCTCACTATTCTACAAAGAAGTGATCATCGATGTCAAAAGAGGAGTTCGGCAGGGTGATACCATTTCACCAAAACTCTTCAGCACCACCCTTGATAACATCATGCGACAATTAGAATGAGAAGGAATGGGAGTGAAGGTAGATGGTTGGCAACTACACCACCTCCGCTTCGCTGATGACATCATTCTAATAACACCAAACATTAGCAAAGTGGCACAAATGCTGGCTGACTTCGACCGAGAATGTGGAAAGATATGTCTACAGCTGAATCTAAAGAAAACTATGTTTATGAAAAATGAACCAGTTCCGAGGCCCCATTCACTCTCAATGGAACAGACATCTCTGAATGCAGCAGTTATGTATACCTAGGTCGAGAAGTCAACATGATGAACGACCCTAAAACCTGAGCTGTGCAGGAGGAAGAGAGCGGCATGGAATGCCTTCAAAGGCATCGAAGAAATAGCTAAAAGGACAAAGAACCTCTGGCTCCAGGCACATCTGTTCAACTCCACTGTTCTCCCTGCATTAACATATGCCTCAGAGACCTGGGCCCTAAGAAAGCAGGATAAGAATGCTATTCGGATCTCCCAAAGAGGAATTGAAAGAGCTATGCTTGGAATATCATGCCTCACTCAAGTGAGAGAAGGAATCCGGAGTTCTGACCTCCGTCGCTATTCCAGAATCAGGGACGCTGTCTCGTTTGCCAAGGCATCGAAAATCAGATGGGTTGGACATGTAATGCGATTTGGAGACAACCACTGGACAAGACCCATTATCGACTGGATCCCACGGGATGTCAAAAGATCACGTGGCCGCCCACCTACAAGATGGTCAGACTTCCTTGTCAAGACCCTGAAGGAACGGTTTGAGGCTCTTCATATTCCTGAATCAACCAGATGCCATTGGGCTACATTGGCACGTGATAGGGTCCAATGGAAATGTTACTGGCACCCACTCGAGCAAATCGATGAGTAACAGGATTCAAGTGATCAAGTGCTGGGAGTTTTGTGGGGGTGAAGTCTGAAAACAAACAAAAAAGCACACCATAGAACTATGAGATGAGTTAAAAAGGAGCAATTATATATAAGACTCACTGGTGTCCCTAAAGAAAAGGAAGGCAAATTTAATGAAGATTTGTTGAAACCTGTTGAAAATATTATTTATAAGAGGTGAGGGGTGTATTCAGATTCAAGGAGTGCACACATTCAGATTCTAGAGGTGCACAGGATCTATTTTATCCAAATAGAAAAATTACAAGAACTGGAGCTGGAGCGATAGTACATCGGGTAGGGCATTTGCCTTGCAATCTGCTGACCCGTGTTCAATTCCCAGCATCCCATTTGATTCCCTGAGTACTGTCAGGAATAATTCCTGAATGCAGAGCTAGGAGTAACCCCTGATCACTTCTGGGTATCACCCAAAAAAAAAAAAATGTGGACTAGAAGTAACGGTCAGGGGACAGGTATCTCTAACACATAAATTATATAGAAGTGTGTTAGATACACACACATATATCTTAGATACATATATACATATATATACAGAGAGACTTCCTGATATATATACATATATATACAGAGATGTGTGTATACACACAGAACGATAAATAGATATACATATATCTATCTGTGTATAATGATCTCAGAACAAAACTGAAAGCAGCTATCCAATCCACAACAACCAAACTTAAAAATGTTGGGGCAGGGAAACCTTCACAGCTACGGCCGTGTTAGCTCATCCACCAGCTCTATCAATTCTAGATCGAACCTCCTAAGAGATGTGCACCAAGCAGTTGAAAACTCACAGATACCCAGGGAAGGTGGGCAGGCTGAATACCTGCCCTGCTGAAGCCTGGGCAGCCATACCCACACCCTAAGACCACAGTCACGTCAAGGGCCTGGCAATACCAGCTCATGAATATTCTCTGCAGAGATGCCAAACTGAATAACTTCAGGAGCTTCAGTGCCCAGGCTGCTAACTCTGATATTCCTCAGAGTCAGGGTAGGCAGCCTCCCCTACCACCCCATAGTTCAGGAAGCACTGACAGTCATGCCAACACCCATATCCACCATGTCAACTCACTGGCTTACCTCAAGATCCTAAAACCTTTGGACAACTCCTAATTCCCCAATACTGAAATTCCAGGAGGAGCACACCATGGAATTAGATGGGGAAGTAACAGATAAGCTGACCAGGAAGAACACCATGGAATTAGATGGGAAATAACAGACAAGCTGACTACACTCAAAAACAATAACACAATGACTCAACTAGCAACGAATAACTTAATAATTTTTTTGATAAGGACTTAACAAGTCCATGATCAGCTATAACAAATTTTCATATAGAAATTGATTTTTATATTTATTGATTTTAATATTGGAGTTTTGTTATCTAACCAATTTTAATTCTAGAATTATATCAACAATTGTGACTTTTGTATACATTAAAATAAATTAAATTTTTTTTCTCACCCTGCAAATTCTGCACCATCTGTGACCTCTTCCTGGATCCCTCAGAATATGGGGGGGAAAAAACCCCTCCTAAATACCTCTTGAGCCCAGGGAATGCCCCCTCAGGCATTGCCCCCAAAATTGACTCTGGCTTCATTTGTCATGCACACAGGAACAGAAGTCCTAGCAAATCACTGAGTTCAAATAAAACTCAAGCCTTGGGCTCTATTTGAGGTTCCTCATATAGAGGTATGAGGATTTCAAATGAATGTTCCATTCAATGGCCATAGGACACTAGAAATTATTGGAAGAAAAAATTCAACCAACATAAAGATGAACTGATCCAGGGGAATCAGAGTCCATACAAATGGAATTGAAGGAGTTAAAAATACAGTACTAAGTTATAGCAACAGAATTCAACACACTGGATGGTATCAATGATACTAAAGACAAAATACTAGCCATCACCAATAATGAAGTGAAAAAAATAAAATAAAAGTAAATGAATGGAAGAGATTGTAAGACATTTGATAGATAATAGCAAGAGAAATAATTTCAAATCACAGAACTACCAGGAGACAAAAATGGTAAAGGGGAAGTACAGCTGATCAAAGACATAGTAACTGATATCTTGATAGAGACTCCTGCACAGATTCAAGAGGTCCAAAGAATAACAAACAAAACAAGACTCAAACAAAGATGCCAAGACACATAGCAATCAAAATGGTAAAATCAAAAGACAAGACAGCATACTTAGAGCCGCAGGAAAGAAAAAAAACCTTCAACTATAAGGAAACGATGTAATAACTGCAACATTACTTCCATATGACATCTTACAAGCCAGAATATACAACGGTATGGCATATTCCAAATACTGGCTGGAAAAAAAAACTTCCAGCCTAGAGTTCACTACCCTGCAAAGCTAGCATTAAGACTACAGAGAGGGAGAACCTTTTCAAACAGACAAGAGCTGGAAGTATTTACAACTAAACCAGTTCTGCAACAATTATGAAAATCCACTTATTAAAAAAGAAGTCTCTTGCACAAACAGCTGATTCACACAAACATACACACAAATGTCAACAAAGCCCTCTAAGTAAATAATTTCTCTAGTGTTGATGGAATAAACTCCCCTATATAAATGCATAGAGCAGAAGAATGGATCAGAAAGAAAATCCAGGCCTCAGACGGCTGGGGAAGCTGGAATTCTGCTTTCCCCAGGCTAAGCTGACCATGGGGCTCCCAGGAGGAAAGATGGGTTTTGGGAGTGGGCCCATCACCTCTGGGGGTCCCGGAAGCAATCGGATGAGACTCGCCCACCACACTAGTCACCACCTTTGCTGTCCAGACACTGGGATACTACCTCACGATCAGATTAACAGAGCAAAACCAGTTCGAGCCCAGGTAGGCAGCCCCCAGAAGCGGGAATCTCTGGGAATTTGTCAGATGGAGTCAAGGGGTCGGCCATTCCCCCTCCATTTTTGTCGAGCCTGGTGGCCCCGCCCAGGAGCTGCCCTGGGGTGACCAGCCATAGCCTGCGGGGGCCTCGGACGAGGCTGGGGGAAGCTGGAACTCTGCTTTCCCCAGGCTAAGCTGATCATGGGGCTCCCAGGAGGAAAGATGGGTTTTGGGAGTGAGCCCATCACCTCTGGGGGTCCCGGAAGCAGCCGGATGAGACTTCGCCCACCAAACTAGCCACCACCTTCGCTGTCCAGACGCTGGGATACTACCTCATGACCAGATTAACAGAGAAAAAACCAGTTCGAGCCCAGGTAGGCAGCTCCCAGAAGCGGGAATCACTGGGAATTTGTCAGATGGAGTCAGGGGGTTGGCCATATTCCCCCTCCATTTTGTCAAGCCACGTGGCCCCGCCCAGGAGCTGCCCTGGGGTGACCAGCCATCGCATGCGGGGCCTCGGACGAGGCTGGGGAAGCTGGAACTCCGCTTTCCCAGGCTAAGCTGACCATGGGACTCCCAGGAGGAAAGATGGGTTTTGGGAGTGAGCCCATCACCTCTGGGGGTCCCGAAGCAGCCGGATGAGACTTCGCCCACCACACTAGCCACCACCTTTGCTGTCCGGACACTGGGATACTACCTCATGACCATATTAACAGAGCAAAACCAGTTCAAGCCCAGGTCACGCAGCTGCTTGTGGCCGCAGTTCATCAAAATAGTGGAAACAGTAATGTCCTTTAATGCACTGCATTCTACGATGTGCAGGAAAGTTTGGCAGGAGGAGGAGAGATAGAGAGAAAAGACATACAGAACCCGCCAAGTAGTTGAGGTGTGGGAGGGGGGGAGGGAGGTGGGGACATTGGTGATGGGAGATGAGTTTGGGTGGAGGGATGGGTGTTGGAACACTGTAGAACCAAAACTCTACATGAGCATCTTGCAATTGTATGTCTAAAAATGGTGCAATAAAATTTGGGGAAAAGAAAAAAAAAGAAAGAAAATCCATCCATCTGCTGCCTACAGGAAACACAATACAGACTAAACTGTCATACAGACTTAGAGTGAAAGTATGGAAAACAATTAAACCAGCAGTGGAAGACAAATATATAAGCTGGAGCAGCCACACTTACATCAGACCAAGTTCCATTCAATATAAAGAAAGTAATTAGAAAATTGATGGATATTACTTACTGGTCAAGGGAATAATAGTTCAAGAAATTCTTTCATCAACATTTACACATCAAATGAAGGCTCAACAATGTTCAATAAAGCTTTTGCTCACAAACCTAAGCCTAAAAAACACACTGACAGAAGCACAACAGTGGGAGACATCAACACAGTACTTTCTCCACTAGATAGATCAACTAGACAGAATATCAGTAAAGAGACGACAGCCCTGAACAACGTGCTGAAAGAACTGGGAGAGTTGGACATACACAAAGCTGTACATCTCCCAAAACAAGAATGCACATGCTTCTCTAAAGCCTATGCTCCTAAGCGCTTCCAAAATATCAAAGAAACAGAAATCCTTACTAACACATTCTAGGAAGCTAAGATTACTAAGACCAAAAGCAGACGGAGACATGTTCAGAAAGGAAAATTTCAGACACATCTCCTGATGAATATTGATGCAAAAATACTTAATAAAATCCTAGCTAATCAAATCCGACATATCATAATCCTGATCAAGTGAAATTCATCCCAGAGATACAAGGATGGTTTAACACATGCACATCAATTAACATACCACATCGATAAAAGGGAAGATAAAAATCATATGTCCATATCAGTTGATGCAGAGTAAGCCTTTGACAGGATCCAACATTCATTCATGATAAAACTCTCACAAAGGGTGAAAAGGAAACTTCAAGATAATGGCCATCTATAACAAGCCCATTGCTAGTACCTTCCTTAACGGTGTAAAGCTGAAAGAATTCCCTCTGAGATAAGGTACAAGACAAGCATGTCCACTCTCTCAACTTCCAATCAACAAGTACTAGGAGTCCTCTCAGGCAAGAAAAACAAGTCAAAGGCATTCAAATTGGAAAGAAGAACTCAAAATATCACTATTTGCGGATGACGTGATGATATACATAGAAGATACTAAAACTTCCACAAAAACTCCTAGAAACAATAAACCTATACAGCAAAGTGGCTGGCTACAAAGTCTATACACAAAAATCTGTCTCGTTTTGATATGCAAAGAATGAATCAGAAGAGAAAGCAAGCAAAAGTCACACCAAAGTCCATTCAAAGTGGATCAAAAACTTTGAGATCTGATTAGAATCTACAAAGTGCATTGAGAAAAATATAAGCAGAACAGCTCAAGATTTTGACCTTAGAGTTGGCTTCTGTTATCTGATACCACTGACAAAGGCAACACAATAAAAAAAAAGGGACTACATAACAGTGAAGAGCCCTGCATGCCCCACCTCCACCCCCACCCCTAAGACCCCATCATGGGCTAAAACTAAAAGACAGCTAGCTGAACAGGAAAGCTATTTGCATTCAATACATCAGATAAAGGTTTGAAATACAGGTTATATAAAGTAGTCACAAAGATCAATGACAACAACAAAATTCAAATATCCTGTCAAAAAATGGAGAGAGGAAATGAACACATTTTTTGGAGGAAGATAGGTGGGTGGTCATTAGGGACATGAAATAAATACTTGGCATCAGAAAAATACTGGCATCAGACATATACAAATCAGGATTACAATGGCATGGCATCTCCCACCAGTGAGAATGGTGCTTATCAAAAACAGGAGGAACACCCTGTGTTGGCAGCCTTGAAATGAAAAAGGAACTCTTATCTGCTGTTGGTGGAAATGCTGCCTGTACAACCTCTGTGGGAAAACAGTATGCAGAGTTCTCAGTAAACTTGGAATGAAGCTGTCATATTACCCAGAAACACCACATCTGAACATCTACCCCAGAGCATAAACACACTCTCTCAAAAGGACACTTACATATTCAAAGCTGCAATCAGTACAATAGCTAAGATATGGAATCAACCTAGTGTCCAACAACAGATGAATGGATGAATGGATGATGCAGATATGGTATATATACACAATGGAATAATGTACAGCCACATGAAACTTGCTGCAAAGTGGTTGGAACATATCATGTTGAGTGAAGTCAGCAGAAGGAGAACTACAAACACAGGATTATCTCACTTATCTGGTATATAGAGTACCTGCACGGCAGAGCCTCGGCAAGCCTCCCATGTCGTAATTGATATGCCAAATATCAGTAACAATTATAGACCTCATTCCCATGACCTAAGTGAATGGTTTGAGGCTCTTTATGTTCCTGGAGCAAGCAGATGCCCTTGAGCTCTACTACCATGAGACAGGACATATGGAGATGTTACTGGTGCCTGCTTGAGCAAATTGATGATGAACAGGAAGACAAGTGATACAAGTGATAGAGTACTCAATGAGGAAATATGCTTAATAAAAAGGGGATGTCTAGCTCACTCTTGACCTCAATGTTAGGAAGGAAAAGGACAAAGAAATAAATCAGGATGGAGATAAAACTAGAAGTAATGGATGAACAACATCAGGGCTTCAGTTATACTGGTGAGGTGGGTGAGTGGCACAGTCCCTATATCCAAAATACAGACTCAACAAAAACTAAAAACATGAGATCTAAGATGCAAACACTGAAAGTTTGTAACGTGCCTGTCATGCTGACAGCAGGAACAGGATGAGGGTTGGGGTGGTGGAGAGAAGTTAATGCTGGTGGTGGGATTGGTATTGAAATAATATATACCTAAAACTCAACTATCAATAAATTTGAAAATCAGTTCTTTACTTGAAACAATTAAAATTTAAAAATAAGAACAATATTAAAAATATTAAAAGAATGTTGGCTGGAGTGATAGTGGTAGGCAGCCAAGCTGGGTTCAATTTCCAGAACCCCATGTGGTCCCCAAACAACACCAGGAGTGATTCCTGAGTGCAGAGCCAGGACTAAACCCTGAGCATTGCCGGGTGTAGACAAAAAAAAAATGTGCCTCTCAAGGAGGCAGCCTCAGGGTTGGGAAGGAAAAATGGGGACATTGGCGGAGGAACAGTGATGCTGGTGTTGATGTTGGAAATTGTATGCCTGAAACTCAAAAATGTTGTACACCACAGTGCCTTAATATAATAGTTTTAAAAGAAGTAAACAGGCGCTTCCGGAACGATTGCAGTCTCCCACACAGGTGTGTGTGTGATCCTTGCGTCTCCGTGGGACCCAATCAACCCCAGGGAACAGCCGGAACTTCCACAAACGGGAACTGAGGCAAACAGCCTTAATTCGACCCTCTGACTCCTTGGGCCCTGCACTTCCGGGAACGATTGCAGCCTCCCCACAGGTGTGTGTGTGTGATCCTTGCTTCTCCGCTGGACCCAATCAGCCCTAGGGAACAGGCCAGAACCTTACACCCACATCCCAAAACTCAAAACCTCTTACTATCTATCTTGCATGAGGTACCAGTGAACCTTTGTTCCTATACTCCTTGCCACCCAACCAAACTCTGCAAACAGCCCAGACACCTACTAACTGTACTATCTAGTCACCCAAAAACTCACATTTGGAAACCTACAATAGTCATAATGGTAAAGCAACGCAAAATTCCATCAAGCTCAGTGAGTGAAGTCACTAGTCCAGATGAGCCAAACAATACCGATGAGTTGTATAACCACTCAGATAAGGAATTTAGGAAAGAATTGTTAAGGAAGCATAAAAAACTCAAAGAAGCAATGGAATGCAAAATCAATAAAATACAAGAGGACATGAGAGAAGAAGTGAGCAAAATGCAAATGGAAATGACAGATATTAAAAATGAGGTAAATGAAATGAAAAACACAGTGGAAGGCCACCATAGCAGAATAATAGCTACTGAAGAAATAATTAGTGATCTCGAAGACGAGTTCCAAAGATTCTTTACGCAACACCAGAAGATGGAAAAAGACTCACAATTACCGAACAGACAAGAGATTATGGGGGATGAAGCCAGAAGAAACAACATTCGAATCATTGGGGTTCCAGAAGGGCAAGAAGGAAACCCTGATGAAGAAGAAACTGTCAAAGCCATAATTGCTGAGACGTTCGGAACTAAGAACGCTTGCCTCAAGATGCAGGAGGCCCGTAGGATACCAGCTAAAAGAAACCCCAACAAGAATACTCCAAGACACATCTTAATTAGAATGACAAAAACTATAGATAGAGATAGAATGCTGAAAGCAGCAAGATCAAAGAAGGAAATCACATACAAAGGAACATCCCTAAGACTTACAGCAGACTTCTCTGATGAAACACTCCAAGCCCGAAAACAATGGTGGGATATTGTGAAAAGGCTCAATAAACTGCAGGCCTCACCAAGAATTCTTTACCCGGAAAGACTCACATTCAGATATGAAGGAAAGATACACAACTTCATGGATAAGCAACAACTCAGGAACTTCATAGACTCAAAACCAACTTTAAAAGAAAGATTGAAGGGTCTTTTGTAAAATAAGGCAACGCAAAACCACAACAAGTTTAAACAGAAAGATGGCACAAAATCCAATGACAATAATATCTCTCAATGTCAACAGTCTAAATGCACCAATTAAGAGACAAGAATGGCAAAATGGCTTAAAAAACTGAATCCAACATTCATCTGCCTACAAGAAACACATATATCATATAATCAGAGCTCAGAATAATCAGAGCAAACAGACTCCAAAGTCAAAAGCTAGAAGACCATTCTCCACACAAAGAGCTCCTCCAAAAAGGTGGGCGTGGTCATACCCGTATCTGACAATATAGACTTCAGGCTGAAAAAGGTTAGAAGGGACAACGAAGGCCATTTCTTATTAATTAAGGGGCACGTATACCAGGAAGAAATTACACTACCAAACATATATGCACCCAACAAGGGGCCAGCAAAATACATAAAAAAAAAAAACTGCTGAGACCTCAAAGAAGACATTAACAGTAACACAATAAATAGTTGGAGACTTCAACACTGCTCTATCAATATGGATAGATCAACAAGACAGAAACTCACCAAGGAAATATTGGCCCTGAAGGAAGAAATGGAAAAAAGAGAGCTAGTGGATATATACAGGGCTTTTCATGCCAAAAAGGCTGAATACACATTTTTCTCTAGTGAACATGGAACATTCTCCAAGATAGACCACATGCTGAGCCACAAAGCATACCTCAATAAAAAAAAAAGATAGAAATTGTGTCAACTATCTTTTCAGACCATGATGCACTGAAAATGAAAGTTAACCGTACACAGAAACAGGGAGTCAAACCAAACACCTAGAAACTGAACAGCTCACTGCTTAACAACCAATGGGTCAAAGAAGAAATCAAACATGAAATCCAAAGATTTCTGGAAACAAATGAAAATGAAGACACCAACTATGAGAACTTGTGGGACATGGCAAAAGCCATGTTAAGAGGGAAGTTTATAGAGCTGCAAGCATTCATCAGGAAACAAGAAAGGGCCCACATAAATAACCTGACTACAGAGCTGAAGACATTAGTAAAAGACCAACCAAAAGGAGCCCAACTCAGGCAGAAAAAAGGAAATAATAAAACTTAGAGAGAAAATCAATAAGTTGGAAACCAAAAAAAAAAAAAAAAAAAAATCCAAAAAGATTAATGAAACCAAGAACTGGTTTTTTGAAAATATAAACAAGATTGACAAACCATTGGCAAGACTTGTAAGGACAGGGAAAGAAAGAACCCAAATAAACAGAATCAGAAATAAAAATGGTGACATCACAACAGAAACCACAGAAATCCAAGAGATCATCAGAGATTACTTTGAGAGCCTGTATGCTCTGAAACACGAGAATCTAGAAGAAACGGATAAATTCCTGAAGTTCTATAACCTCCCACGGCTGAAACAAGAAGACCTGCAATACCTAAATAAGCCTATCACCATCGAGGAAATTGAAACAGTAATTAAAAGTCTGCCCAAACACAAAAGCCCAAGTCCAGACAGATTCACTAGTGAACTCTACCAAACCTTTAAGGAGGACCTACTGCCAGTCCTTTTTTCAAGCTCTTCCAGGAAATAGAAGAAACAGAAACACTCCCAAACAGCTTCTACGAGGCACATATCACCCTGATACCCAAAGTAGGGAGAGACAACACAAAGAAAGAAAACTACAAACCAATATCCCTGATGAACACGGATGCTAAGATCTTTAAGAAAATACTAGCAAACAGAATCCAAAAGACTCATCAAGAAGATAATACGTCATGACCAAGTAGGATTCATCCGGGAATACAAGGATGGTTCAACATTCGCAAGTCAATCAACATAACATCATATCAATAAGAGAAAAAAAATCATATGATCCTATCAATAGACGCAGAGAAAGCATTTGACAAGATCCAGCACCCGTTCATT
>JAJIBD010022564.1:0-27485 GCA_021461705.1 Cryptotis parvus
CCAGGCAGTTTGCCTTTGTTCCCGTTGATGGAGTTTCCGCTCTTCCCTGGGGTAACGTGGGTCCATGGAGGTGCAGGGGTCACACACACACCTGTGGAGGAGATTGCAGCTGGTCCCGAAACGCAAGGCCCAAAGGGTCCATGGTGAAACCAAGGCAGTTTGCCTTGGTTCCTGTTTTTGGAGATTCTGCTCTTCCCTGGGGAACTTGGGTCCTTGGAGACACAGGGGTCTCACACACACACCTGTGGAGGGTATTGCAGCTTGTCCCGGAAATGCAGGACCCAAGGGGTCCTCTGTGAAACCAAGGAAGTTTGCCTGGGTTCCCGTTGATGTAGTTTCCACTCTTCCCTGGGTCAAATTGGGTCTGCAGAGACGCAGGGGGTCAGAGACACACCTGTGGGGAGAATGCAGCTGGTCTCGGAAATGCAGGTCCCAAGGGGTCTGCAGTGAAACCAAGGCAGTTTGCCTTGTTTCCAGTTGATGGAGTTTCCGTTCTTTCCTGCGGCAACTTGGGTCCACGGAGATGCAGGGGTCCACACACACACTTGCGGGGAAGATTACAGCCGGTCCCGGATACGCAGGTCCCAGGGGTCCGCAGTGAAACCAAGGCAGTTTGCCTTGGTACCCGTTGATGGAGTTTCAACTCTTCCCAGGGACAACTTGGGTCCACGGAGACGCAGGTGTCTCCATGGTGAAACCAAGGCAGTTTGCCTTGGTTCCTGTTGTCGGAGTTCCACTCTTCCCTGGGGCAACTTGGGTCAGCGGAGATGCAGGGGGTCACACACCTGTGAGGGAGATTGCAGCGAGTCCCGGAGACGCATGGCCCAAGGGGTCCGAGGTGAAACCAAGGCAGTTTGCCATGGTTCCCATTGATGGAGTTTCCGCTCTTCCGTGGGGCAACTTGGGTCCGTGGAGATGCAGGGGTCACACACACACCGGTGGGGGAGATTGCAGCTGGTCCCGGAAACTCAGGGCCAAAGGGGTCCGTGGTGAAACCAAGGCAATTTGACTGGGTTCCTGTTGATGGAGTTTCTGCTATTCCCTGAGGTAATGTGGGTCCTCGGAGATGCAGGAGTCACACACACACACACCTGTGGGGTAGATTGCAGCCAGAAGCGCAGCGCCCAAGAGGTCCAGCGGTGAAACCAAGGAAGTTTGTCTTGGTTTCCATTGATGGAGTTTCCGTTCTTCCCTGGGGGCAACTTGGGTCCATGGAGATTCAGGGGTCACACACACACCGTTGGGGAAGATTGCAGCTGGTCTCGAAGCGCAGGACCCAAGGGGTCCGCCATGAAACCAATACAGTTTTCCTTGGTTCCCGTTGATGCAATTCTACGGTCTTCCCTGGGGCAACTTGGGTTTGCGGAGACACAGGGGTCACCACACACCTGTGGGGGAGATTGCAGCTGGTCCCGGAAGCGCAGGGCCCTAGGGTTCCGCATTGAAACAAAGACAGTTTGCCTTGGTTATCATTGATGGAGTTTCCGCTCTTCCCTGGGACATCTTGGGTCCACGGAGACGTAGGGGTCACACACACACCTGTTTGGCAGATTGCCGCTGGTCCCGAAACACAGGACCCAAGGGGTCTGCGGTGAAACCAAGGCAGTTTGCCTTGGTTCCCGTTGATGGAGTTTCCTCTCTTCCCTGGGACAACTTGGGTCTGCAGAGATGCAGGGGTCACACACACACACACCTGTGGGGAGATTGCACCTGGTCCGGACACGCAGAACCCAAGGGGTCCGTGGTGAAACCAAAGCAGTTTGCCTTGGTTCCGTTGATGGAGTTTCCACTCTTCCCTGCGGCAAATTGGGTTCACGGAGACGCAGGGGTCACACACACCTGTGGGGGAGATTGCAGCTGGTCCCAGAAATGCAGGGCCCAAGGGGTCCGCCGTGAAACCAAGGCAGTTTGCCTTGGTTCCCGTTGATGGAGTTTACGCTCTTCCCTGAGGCAACTTGGGTCCATGGAGATGCAGGGGTCACACACACACCTGTCTGTTAGATTGCAGCCCGATCCTGGAAACACAGGGTGCAAGGGATTCGTGGTGAAACCAAGGCAGTTTGCCTTGGTTCCAGTTGATGGAGTTTCTGCTCTTCCCTTGGGCAACTTGGTTCTGCGGAGACGCTGGGGTCACACACCCACGTTTGTGGGAGATTGCAGCTGGTCCCGGAAAAGCAGAGCCCAAGGGGTCCTCTGTGAAACCAAGGCAGTTTGCCTTGGTTCCCGTTGATGGAGTTTCCGCTCTTCCCTGGGGCAATTTGGGTCTGCTGAGATGCAGGGGTCACACGCAGACCTGTGGGGGAAATTGCAGAAGGTCCCCAGTTGATGGAGTTTCCGCTCTTCCTTGGGGGACTTGGGTCCACTGAGATGCAGGAGTCACACACACCCCTGTGGGGGGATTCCAGCTTGTCAAGGGAACGCAGGGCCCAAGGGGTTGGCAGTGAAACCAAGGCAGTTTGCCTTAGTTCCCGTTGATTTAGTTTCTGTTATCCCTGTGGCAACTTGGGTCCGTGGAGATGCAAGGGTCACACACAGACCTGTGGAGGAGATTGCTGCCAGTCCTGAAACGCAGGGCCCATGGGTCCAGCGGTGAAACCAAGGCAGTTTGCCTTGGTTGCTGTTGATGGAGTTTCCGCTATTTTTTGTGCAACTTTTGTCCGTGGAGACTCAGGGGTCACACACACATGTGGGGGAGATTGCAGTCAGTCCTAGAAATGCAGGGCCCAAGGGGTCCGCGGTGAAACTCAAGGTAGTTTGCCTTGGTTCCGTTGATGAAGTTTCCGCTCTTCCCTGAGGCAACTTGGGTCCACGGAGACGCAAGGGTCCACACACACACCTGTGGGGGAGATTGCACCTGGTCCCCGAAACTCAGGGCCCAAGGGGTCAGCGGTGAAACCAAGGAAGTTTGCCTTTGTTCCCGTTGATGGAGTTTCCTCTCTTCCCTGGGGTAACATGGGTCCACAGAGATGCAGGGGTCACACACTCACCTGTGGGGAGATTGCAGCTGGTCCCAGAAACGCAGGGCCCAAGGGGATCGTGGTGAAGCCAAGGCAGTTTGACTTGGTTCCCGTTGATGGAGTTTTCGCTATTCCCTGGGGTAACGTGGGTCCATGGAGATGCAGGGGTCACACACACACACACCTGTGGGTTAGATTGCAGCGGGGCGCAGCGCCCAAGGGGTCCACGGTGAAACCAAGGCAGTTTGCCTTGGTTCCCGTTGATGGAGTTTCCGCTCTTCCCTGGGGCAACTTTGGTCCGTGGAGACGCAGGGGTCACACACACACCTTTTGGGAACATTGCAGCTGGTGCTGGAAACGCAGGGCCCAAGGGGTCCAGCGTTGAAACAAAGGCAGTTTGCCTTGGTTCCCGTTGATGGAGTTTCTGCTCTTCCCTGGGGTAACGTGGTTCCATGGAAATGCAGGGGTCACATACACACCTGTGGGGTAGATTGCAGCTGGTCCCAGAAACGCAGGGCCCAAGGGGTCCGCGGTGAAACCAAGGCAGTTTTCCTTGGTTCCCTGTTGATGGAGTTTCCGCTCTTCCCTGTGGCAACTTTGGATTCCCCTAACATTCTTACAAACTCTTAGGAGGAGGATGGAGAGGAACAAATTAATTCCTCGAACCTTTCCAGGTCTCAAATGGCTTGTAGTTCCTCCTGTTCTCAATATAATAATAGTAAAATATCAAAGCTCTGGAAGCTTGGCAACATTCCTTATGACCATTCTTTGTTTTGGCCTTTTCTAATACTAACTTTTGTGATTTTTTTTTTATTAAACTGCACCTCCCCAACTGGAGCAGAGTGTAAGTTCTGGAGAGCAAGTTGTTAAGTTTAAGGTAGAGGCTTTCCTGGACCTTTGGTTTGAGGAAATAAAAGGTCAGATTTCTTGGTGACATCTTTATTTAATTCAGTTGGAAAAGAGCTTTAGGCTCAATCTGCAGTTGCCTGCCGCCTTCCTGTGCACCATAGCTTTCCATGAAAATAAACCGGACTAAATTGTCTGCTTTTTATTTGTCTGTACTCCGTCCCACGTGGCTGGAAGTTTGCAGACAAGTTATTTGATTGGATATTTTTGGCAAATGACTTCTGCCAAATGGATATTTATGGCAAATGTTATGGCTAAAGACGAAGTGTTAAATGTGCTCAAAAAATTTTCAAAATTCGGTTATTAAAGCAACAAAAACAGGTATCTTTAACATTATTCACCTTAAATTTGTCTAAAGGAGAGCCACTGGAAAACACTGATGCAATATCAAAAACCAGTCAATTTACCTATCTAACTAAAGATTAATTATAAATGGGTAGCAGGTTTAAAAACACCTAATTTCTTTCAGTATAAAGTCTTAATTTTAAATTGCAAACTGTTCAAACCTCCCAAATTGGTTCATTTCTTAATAATGATAATCTTGCTTTGCAGCCTGTTGAACATGGTCCATCTTTAATAACAATAATTTTCCTTTGCAGCCTGTTGATCTTGGTTCATCTTTAATAAAAATAACCTTGCATTGCAGCCTGTTGATGCTTTAGCTGAAGGTAACCCCTTTCTTTCTAAAAAAAATCTATTTTCTAAGTGTTTAATGTGTAAGTGTCTTAATGTTTCCTTGCTGCTTTGAAGTGTTTTTTAGAAAAGTACCTAAATAACCCTCGAGGAGAAGATATTTTGTAAGAATTTTCTAAGGTCTTTATGTATAGGAATGACTAATGAAGAAGTTGTTTAAGGTTTTAAAAAAAAATAAACTACCGTGTATAAAGTTCAATGTCAAGGTTTTAGAAATTATTAAGTTTTCTAATGTTTTGTTTACAGGTAAAAAATAAAAAAATAAAAAGGAGAAAAAAGGGTGAACTCCAAATATAGTGCTCAATATCAAAATCTGCTAACAACTAATAAAATTTTTTAATGCTTTTCAGAGATTTACAGAAAAAGAACTTGGCTGCTGCAGATTCCTTCTATGATTCATGAGGCTTTGGACTCTGATCACAGTGCTCATTACAAAAAAGTTTACCAAATCAATAAAAAAAAGTTTTACTAATGATTCTGTTCACAAAATAATATATTGGAATGCAGTAAACTTACGCTAAAGTGCTCAATACTCTGAGATTCCTTAAACAGTGTTTACTACAAAAATTTAACATTTTTCAAAAATTTTTTTCCTAATGTTTCCTTTCACAAGGAGTTGAAGTTTCTTCATGTTCTTGAATTCCTGCCAAAGCTTTAAAATCTCTATTTGTGATTAATCTTGAAAAGTGTTTTTGTCTCACCTAAAATTAAGTTACAGGTACAGTTAATGGTGCCAGTGTTCCCTTGCTGAAGAAGCCCTGCAAGACGCCTACACCAATGTTCCAGACACCTGTTCCAGTGCTCAAGACTCCTGTTCCAGAGTTCGAGATATTTGTTCCAGTGTTCCTGAGACCCAATCCAGTGTTCCTGACAATTCAACGAGTTCCTGACAGCTGCTCTCCAGAGACTCATACTCATATGATCACCGCTATTGCTGTTCCAGAAGTAGCCCCACAGACATTGTTCCAGACACCTGACTCTACATAAAATATGGCAAATTGACTCTCACAAACTATGGAAAGTGCAAACTATAGTCCATTATAATCAGACAGCTGAAAACACTTTGTCACAAACCTTGCTTTGGGTCCAAAAACAAGTTAGGATCCTAAAGTAACATGTATTATCATTTTGTAATTGGAATTGTTTTTCTTATCTTAATTTTCTGTATGTTACTAAACATTTTGTACTTTTCAATTTTTTTATAGTAAACTAATCAGGGGGGAGTTGTTGCAGGACTCGTCTAAGAGCCTCTGCATCTGCTCTGGATTGCCTCTTGCAAATCACTTCATAGATAAGAGGGTAGTCTAAATGTGGCAGTTTATCTGACCATGTTCTCTCTCACAATTGTCTTGGGACTAGCTAGATCTTACCAGCATATTTGCCTGGCCATCTAGGATCCCTAAGTAATTAGACCAGAGAGAAATGCTGTTTGCCCCCAGGCAAGCAAGCATGGCTCCCTGATAACTCAAAGGCAACTAAAATACAAAACTACCTTGAAGTAGATGAGACTTGTGAAGGCTTGGAGAAATATTTAACTGGCATTAGTATTAGTCTTTGGTACAGAGACATGCCATCTCAGAAACCCCCTTCTCTACCCTATAAAGGCTTTTCCAGGCAGATCTTGGCTCAAGACATTAGCATATAAAAGGGCCTAGGTGAAATGCTGGGAGAAATTACCTGAGGGCATTTGACCCTCCCTGCTTCCCATTATAGTGGGAGGGAGGTATGAGTTGCAGGGGTATAAAACTAGCCTGCTTCCTCTCTCGCTCTCTCTTTTTTGGGATCTCTCTTTGTGAGCTCACACCATTCTTGGAAGTCTTGTCTTTTTCTCCTTTTTACAGGGCCTTAACAAGTGGTGGCCGCCATCCTGACCTACACGTGTCTGGGTTCCAGCTGGGAATCCTAAACACAGGGTTTTTCCTATTGCTGACTTGTATGCCTGAACCTGTGATAAGTAAAGCCTTTTAAAACTGCATTGGATTCCTGAGTCTTCATCCATTCCCGCCGGCTTGGGAGGTAGAAGGGAACTCGCTTCCCGGCACTGTTGGGGACCCCGGCAGCATTCCCTGACACTGAGCAAACCCAGGACTTCACTCCCTGAGAGGTTGGAAACTAATTGAAATTTTTCAGGTTTTATAGTTTTCTTTTTGTTGCTATTTCTGTAAATATATAAAACAAACTTTATTCAGTTCTACCCTTCTACAAATCTAATGTGGCCTTGTTTGTAAAGGTTCAGGACTGAGAGTAATCTAGGATTCCCCTGGCATGAATAAATAAACAAAAATTCCACACAGGAGCAGACTTCCAGTTCATCTCTACTGAACCAAACACACTGGATGCATTGCTGGGAGCATGAGGGAGGGTGAGGCGTGGAGGGAGAAATAACATGGGCCAGATGATATGTTGAATCGGAAGGATTTGTCCACCATTTCAGGTGTCTATCTAAGTTAGTGCTCCTGAAACACAAATGCTCTGTAAGTCAGTATTGTGTGTAGGGCAGGGCCTGCTGGGATTTTCCTCCTAATCAAATGCTTGCAGGGTAAGGAGACACAGAGCCAGAACTGATGCAAGAGTCACACTTCATGTTCTCCAGGCATCCTGGACTCCAACAGGCTTCGGTCATCCCCAAAATTACAGTAAACACTATTTTCTACCATTTCAGGGAAATCTTCCTTGATTTCTCACAACCCATTGTTCTGTGCTTTGGTTTCAGTTTTTGGTTTAGTTTTGGTGTGACACCCAGCTCTGGTCAGGGTTACACCTGGATCTGTGCTCAGAGATAACCTCCTGGCTATGGATGGCAGATAATAAGCAGAGTTGTGGATTGGACACAGTTAATTAAGTGCAAGTCAAGTCCCTTAGAGATGTACTGTGTCTACATGCCAAGTGCCCTTTTCACTTGGGGGTCATGGATACACTTGTCTAGATGCTCGGCCCTTTTCTTACCAATACGTGTTATCAGCACACTGCACATACCATCTAAGCTTTGCTGTGTAACTGTGTATATATGGGAAAGAAGTGAAAATAAGAACATTGCATGATTTATCCCAAAATATGAATGACAATCCATATCACTTAAAAATATTTTCACTTAATAATTTGATGTTATAAAATCATAGTTTTCTGAAAATTTTTCTGGTCACAAAGCACACCCAGGTCACCACACCTGCTTTGGAGTCCAACCCTCTCTCTGTGCTCAAACCAAATTTTAAATAGAGAAGAATGACATGCAAATGAGCCTCTCCTGCAATGAAGAAAACAGCCCAGCCCAGCCTCAACCTCAGGAGGGAGTCAGTTCAGGGGTTCCCGGGGCTCATCCTTAGTCAGACAGAACCAACATGGAGTGTGAGCTGAGCTGGCTGCTCCTGGCTGCTGTGTTAGGAGGTAATTCATGGGCCCCAAGAGACACGAGCATGGGATTGAGGGCAGTGGCAGATCCTCTGTGTGAGGAGAGTTTCCTGACCAGGATGCCTTTGTGTTTGCAGGGTCCAGTGTGAGATGCAGCTGGTGGAATCTGGGGAGACTTGGTGAAGCCCAGGGAGTCCCTGAAACTCTCCTGTGTAGCCTCGGATTCACCTTCAGTGATTACTATATGAGCTGGGTCCGGCAGGCTCCAGGGAATGGCCTGGAGTGGGTCTCAAGCATTAGTTATGGTGGTAGTACATACTATGTGGACTCTGTGAGGGGCCAATTAACCATCTCCAGAGACAACAACAAGAACATGCTCTATCTGCAAATGAACAGCCTGAAGGTAGATGACATGGCCCTGTACTACTGTGCAAGTGACACAGTGAGGGGAAGGCCCTATGGGCCCAGACACTAAGCACCAACAGGAGGGACGCAGGGTGTGCTTCAGGGGCATAGGCCCCCATGAGGCTCTGAGAACTCGGCCCTGAGGAAACGTTGTTCTTGACCAGATGAATCATCTTTCTGTTAAGATCAGGAACTGACCTTCCCTCAGCTCTCAGATGACCCAATGGGCACCTTCTCCTGTGGTTGTGGCTCTGAGCCCTCCATTCCCACTCTGAGCAGGAAAGACTTGTCACACTCTCTGCTTCTGTTAGGAAGTTTTTTGTTATGGTGCAGCAGGCAGGAGAGAGGGAAAGGGACCCACCAAGAAAATTAGTTCTGGGTTTGGATCAACCTTGTGGACACAGGAAATAAACCTCGTAATGTCTTTACCTGGTGCCACACAGGTCAGAGAAGGCTGAATGCCCCTTGGAGCCAAGCTCTAACAGAAACAAAGGCTAGGAATGGATGTCAACGAAGATAAAATATTCTCAACTCTTCCCCTTGGCAGCCGCCTTGCCAAGGACTCCACCTAGGTAGAAAGTCCCTCATGGGTCAGCTTGGGAGTCCCCTATGGAACCCGACCTGAACAAAGGAAGCTCCTGACATAAGCTTCCAGAGCACCTGATTGCCTGCACATGTGTGTTGCAGCCTGTGCCCATGGTATCTAAGCACATGTCACCAGCATCTCCCTTTAGACGTGAACTTTCCTACTTCAATGCTGGGACATGGACTGAAGCTCTCTCCACTCTGAGGAATCCCATGTACCTCTGCATGCATTGTGCTCTCTCCCTCTCTCTCTCTATCTCTCTCTCTCTCTGTCTCCCCCGAGGTTGTAGGTGGTGAAGGGGGCTATGACCACTTTCCAATTTGGAAAGGACAACATAGAAATGCTATGGTCTGAGGACAAGCCCCCAATAGATGAGGTGAGGCGAGACATGGTGGGCCAGGGCGGGTGACAGGTGGGGCGTAGGGGGACGGGGTGGGAGGGTAGGCAGGGTGTGGGGGGCCGAGGCGGGCAGCATGTAGCTGGGGTCAATTCTTATTTTTTTTAATTTTTTTATACCACCATGCAATATACAATTTAAAAGATGTGCATGATTGGGTTTCAGTCATGCATCTTTCCAGAACCTGTCCCTCCACCAGTGCCCTATTCCCACCACTAATAATGTCCCCCATATTCCCTCCCCTCTCCTCTAGCCTGCCTCTATAGCAGGCACTATTCCTCTTCTTACTTCTCTCTCTCTCTCTCTGTCTCTCTCTCTCTCTCTCCCCTCACACATTGTGACTTGCCCTACTGACATTTAGGGATTATCATGTAAATCCCTTTGTGTACGTTCAATGTTCAGTTCTAGTGTGGTGTTAACATTTCCCAAAAATAGTAGATTGTTGCAGGACACCTAAGAGCTTCTGCATCTGTCCTGGATTGCCTCCTGCAGGTCACTTTGTAGATAGGGGGGTAGTTTAAATGTGGCAGTTTATCTGACCAGGTATTCTGTACTGGCTGGTATAAATATTCTCTCATGCTACCACAATCATGGTGGGACAGGCTAGATCTTATCAGCATATTTGCCTGGCCACGTTGGATCTCTAAGTAATTAGATCAGAAACAAATGCTGTTTGCCTCCAAACAACATGGCTCCCTGATAACTCAAAGGCAACTAAAATACAAAACTACTGTAAAGTAAAGACGAGACTCTTGTGAAGGCTTGGAGAAATATTTAACGGCATTAGTTTAGTCTTTGGTACAGAGGCATGCCATCTCAGAAACCCCCTTCTCTACCCTATAAAGACATTTCCTAGGCAGATCTTGGCTCAAAACATTAGCATCTAAAAGGGCTGAGGTGAGGTGCTGGAAGAAATTACCTGAGGGCATTTGACCCTGCCTGCTTCCCATAAAAGTGGGAGGTCTGAATTGCAGAGGGATAAAACTAGCCTGCTTCCTCTCTTCCTCTCTCTCTCTTTTGGGCTCTCTTTTGGGGCTCCACACTCTTCTTGGGTCACTCTTCCCCTTTCTGCTGGACTTTTGTCTTTGTCTCCTCTCTACAGTGCCTTAACACATGGTGACCGCCATCTCGGCCTACACGTGGCTGGACTTCTAGCCAGGAATCCTAAGCACAGGGTTTTCCTATTGCTTATTTGTATGCCTGAACCTGTGATTAGTAAACCATTTTAAAACCTTGCCGGATTCCTGCGTTTTCATCCATTCCCGCTGGCTTCAGAGGTAAAAGGAAACTTGCTTCCTGATATTGTTGGGGAAACCAGCAGCTCCGCGACAGGTTGGGGACGTGAGGACAAGAATCCTGGGACTTCAGGGAAATGTGCAGAGGCACAGTCCTAGCCTTGGCTAGAAAAGATCTGCCTCTTCAGCTCTGTCCATTTCTAGCCTCAGTGTCACATCAGTGTCTTGCCTGGAGCTGTCTCCAATGATAACATTGGAGATAGGGGCAGGAAGACACATTGGATCTTTACTCTCTATGTGGTGGAATATTCTTACCTCCGAATTCTGTATGAGCTGGTATAAATATTTTCTATCATACTACCACAGATCCCCGTGGGACTGGACTATTCTATCAGAGATTTTTCTAACTGCATCAGACCCTCCTTTAAATAAAACAGCCATAATTAAATCAGAGAGAAATACTGTTTGCCTCCTGGCAAGTGACCCTGGCTCTCCATCACTAAAGGCTAGTGCTGGGGCAGGAGGCGATAGCCCAGTGGGTAGGGCATTTGCCTTGCACGTGGCCGGCCCATGCTGGCCCGGATTCGATCCCTGGCATCCCATATGGTCCCCTGAACACTGCCAGGAGTAATTCCTGAGGGCAGAACCAGGAGGAACCCCTGAGCATTGCCGGGTGTGACTCAAAAAGCAAAAAATAAATAAATAAATAAACAAATAAACAAACAAATAAATAAATAAATAAAAATAAAGGCTAGTGCTCAGAACAACCCTGAGGTAAAGATAAGGATCTCATGGAAGTTTGGAGAAATATATACCCAGCTGTAGAATATTCACAGTATAGATACACGCCTTTTGTATTTATCCTGAGATACATTTCACCAAAGATGCCCTTCCTGCATCTCTACAAAGTGCCTGTAGGAGAGCTGTAGGCAAGACCCTGCTTGGGGAATTAGAATTTGAATGACCTAGGCCAAGTTCACTCACTGATAGAATTGGCCCTGACTGAGACCCCTTGTGTCGACCTGGTCAGGAGCTAAGAGGTGTATAAAACAAGAAGCTTCCATCCTTTCTCTCTACCCTCTTGGCTCTCTGCCCTTTTGAATTCCTTTCTGCCTGCTTGGGTCTGGCCTCTGACTGGTGCACATGGTTTTGGGTCCAGCAGTCATCTCGGTTTGATGGTTATAACTCAAGCATGTGGTACGGGCCTGGCTAGGAATTGGAAGTTTGGGGCTTTTCTGATATTGGACTGTAAGGCCAACACTTTGTGTGAGTAAAAGCCTTTTCGAACTTTGCTGGATTCGCGAAGTCTTTGTCTATTGGCAATTCGCCAATCCCTTGTTAGAGAAGGGACTCCTGTCCTGCTCCCCAATATTGCTGGGAAATGCAGCTGCTGCCCAGCTCAGAAGCAGTGGTCCCCAAAATAAAGTGAACAGCAACTCAAGCTGTCCCCTGAGAAATTCCTGTTCTCTGAGAGATCCTCAGCACGTTTCCTGTGCTGGAGGAAGAGGCCCAGCTCTGACCAGGGTCCCAGGGAGAGGCCTGAGTGCTCTGAGCCATAGTCAGCACCTCCTCCTCGGGGAGCCCAGACACCAGCCTCCCCCGTAGCCCCTCCTTTCTCCAAAAAGGCTCCCCCCATGCAAATCTGCACTTGGGACCCAGGATTAAAACAACGTTCACACTCAGCCCAACTCGGGTTCCCTCTCCTCTGACACAGAGTCTGAGATCATGGACCTCGTGGTCAGGAACGTGCATCAGAGCTGGTTCCTCCTCTTTCTGGTGGCAGCTCCTGGGTGTGAGTATCCCCTGGACAGAGGCTCAAAGGTGGGGATGGGGCCTCTGAGCCCTGACTCACTGTGGGTGTCTGTTCCCAGGTGTCCTATCTCAGGTGCAGCTGCAGGAGATGGGACCCAGCCTGGTGACGCCCTCGCAGGCGCTGTCCCTCACCTGTTCCGTCTCTGGATTCCTCTCTAACCAGCTATGGTGTGCACTGGGTCCGCCAGGCCCCCTGGAAAGGGACTGGATTGGGTTGGTGCTATATGGAGTGGTGGAAGCACTAACTATAAACCAAGTCTTCAATCGCGAGTCAGCATCACCAGGGACACCTCCAAGAACCAAGTTTACTTAAAACTGAGCAACTCAGTCACTGAAGACACAGCCGTGTATTACTGTGCAAGAGACACAGTGAGAGCAAGTCCCTATGGGCCCAGACACAAACCTGCTGAGGAGGAAGGGGGAGCTGCAAGGGTGCATTTTACCCCCCAGGGGACGCTCTGCTCCCTGAGTATAGGGCAGAGCTCCAGCGGCAGTTGGAAAGGGGCCTGGGAGGGACCCGCTTTCCTTCCTTTTCCCTTTTTCCTTTTATTAAAGCATATATACAATTTAATAAACCAAATATACTAATTTTAGTTATTACTTCCTCTTCTAATACATTATTTTTACGCCTCTTTGTCTTAGAGTCCATAGAGAAAGTTTTATTCTATTAGGTGAGGGGTGGTCGATTTCCTTCCTAAGGGCCTCATTGCTTTACACAGGGTTTTCTGCATTATATTCTTTACTGTCATTGAGGGAACACAATGACAATAGCCTGAGTGTTAATGCTGTGGGTCACACCCTCACTGCACTTCTCCCAGCCCAGACTCCCACAGACCCCCCACACTCTGCTGTGTCCCCTGTGCTCGGCCTTTTCTTCCCAGTGATTTCAGCCCCACCTGACTCCTCTCAGGACCCACATAGTGTGGTTAGGGTCCAGGGGCTGTTGTCATTGGTTCTGTCCATTCTGACACTTGGGTCTCTGAGTACCAGTGATGAATGAGATCCTCTGAATTTGTCCTAACTGATACTTCTTAATTTATTCTGATAGTTTCTAGTTCCAGCCATAGAGCAGAAAATAATCAATGTTTTGTCTTTTCTTATAATTGCCGGTATCCCATTATATATACATTTATATACTTGATCACTTCACTTGATCACTTGACATCATTGTTCATCAATTTGCTCGAGCGGGCACCAGTAACATTTCCACTTGACCCTATCACGTGCCAGTGTAGCCCAATGGCATCTGGTTGCTTCAGGAATACGAAGAGCTTCAAACCTTTCGTTCAAGGTCTTGATGAAGAAGTCTGACCATCTTGTAGGTGGGCGGCCACATGATCTTTTGACGTCCCGTGGGATCCAGTCGGTAATGGCTCTAGTCCAGTGGTCGTCTCCAAATTGCATTACATGTCCAGCCCATCTGATTTTCGATGCCTTGGCAAACAAGATATCGTCCCTGACTCTGGAACAGTGATGGAGGTCATAACACCGGGTTCCTTCTCTCACTTGAATGAGGCATGGTATTCCAAGCATAGATCTTTTGGTTCCTCTTTGGGAGACTGGAATAGCGTTCTAATCCTGCTTTCATAGGGCCAATGTCTCTGAGGCATATGTTAATGCAGGGAGAACGGTGGAGTCGAAGAGATGTGCCCAGAGCTGGAGGTTCTTTGTCCTTTTAGCTATTTCTTCAATGCTTTTGAAGGCATTCCATGCTGCTCTCTTCCTCCTGCTCAGTTCAGGTTTTAGGTCGTTCATTATGTCGACTTCTTGACCTAGGTACACAAAACTGCTGCATTCAGAGATGTTTGTTGCATTGAGAGTGAATGGAGCCTCTGGAATTAGTTCATTTTTCACAAACATAGATTTGTTGAGATTCAGCTGTAGACCTATCTTTCCACATTCTTGGTCAAAGTCAGCCAGCATTTGTGCTGCTTGGATAATATTGGTGTTATTAGTACAATGTCATCAGTGAAGCAGTGGTGGTTTAGTTGCTGACCCTCTATTTTTACTACCATTCCTTCCCATTCAAATTGTCACATGATGTTCTCGAGGGTGGTGCTGAAGAGTTTTGGTAAAATAGTATCACCCTGTCAAACCCCTCTTTTGACATCAATGATCACTTCCTTGTAGAATGGTGAGATCCTGGTGGTGAATCTGTAATACAGCTCACAAAGGATCTTGATGTATTGGGTTTGAATGTCCTGTTTGGCTAGGGCTCCGAAAACCACTTCAATCTCAACAGAATCAAAGGCTTTCTTTAAATCAATGAATGTGAGACAGAGCAGCATTTATATACATTTATATACACTACAACTTAATAGCTATACTCAATGTTAATATTCCCAAACTTTCCAGAAAATAGCACTTACTCTTATGAATACATATGGGCAAGACACAAAACACTTCCTGGATAAAGATAATGCGACGAGCACCTTTGGCATATGTTTCATGTGAATTATGTGCTCATGGACTTGATTTTGTACTAGAATACATGAAACAATAAATAACTCAGGATTTTGTTGCGTTTTTGTGTTTTCACCCCATGGTTATCTGAGTACTTACAGCACCTTGGCAGTATTGCCCATGGTGCATTTTGTCACCAAGGGAAATAAACACTGCAGGAGTGACTCCCCGTGAATAGGAGCCTTAGGGGCCCACTAAGACGACCCAGCAGGTCGCAGAAAGGAACAAAGCTTTTGTGTGAGAAGGAACATCCTCGAAGACTCCAGCAACTTATATTTAGGAGACATCCATGAAGAAAGAGTCTGACCGTCAAAATTGGTTATGGTCATCCTTCACCCTGCGTCCCTTCCTGTGAATGAGAAGTGTGAGGGTCAGAAGGAAAGTAAACCTGACTCAACCTTTGCCATACTCACATTTGCCTTTCCTTTTTGAAGCCAGAAATGGACACTTCTATGTTTGGTTGACCCTAAATGAATATGAATCACTATAATTATTATAGTATATTTACAATTTGCAAATAATATTCAGATTTTGTATATTTCTTTAATAAAATGAAAATGGTGTCTTAAAGGTGACAGTTCTGAGGAACTACTACAGGGCCTCTCAGAATTGCTGCATTTACTCACTTTGACATGTTGAGAAAATGCATCAACTAAAATGGTCAAAATTCTCTCCTGGGCACTTGGTTGGGTTCAGACAACAGCTGCCTTCCCTCTCCTCTGTCATTGACCCCTCACAGGACCCTTCCCTGCACGCTCTCTCCCTGACCCTCTGGACTGGCCCACTCTGTCTCCCAGGGCCTTGTGCTGGTGTCTGCTTGGGCCCACTAAGACAACCCAGCAGAAAGGAATGCAGCTTTTGTGTGTGAGAAGCAATATTCTCAAAGCCACCTGCAACTTATATTTTAGGAGACATCATTGAAGGCAGAGTCTGACCATCAAAATTGATTTTGGTCATCCTTCACCCTGCGTCCCTCCCTGTGAATGAGAAGTGTGAGGGTCCGAAGGAAAGTAAACCTGACTCAACCTTTGCCATACTCACATTTGCTTTTCCTTTTGAAGCCAGCAATGAACACTTCTAGGTTTGATTGACCCTATATGAATATGAAGCACTGTCAGGGAACGCCGCCGGGGTCCCCGACAGTGTCAGGACAGAGGTTGTCTTCTACCTCCGAGGACGCCGGGAGAACAGATGAAAACTCACGAGTCGGTGCAGTTCCAAAAATGGCTTTTAATAGTACAAAAGCTCTTCCACAGCACTAGAAGATGGAGCAAAAGGCCAAAGAGCAAAAGGCCAAAAGCCAAAAGCCAAAAGCCGCAGGAGCCAAAAGCTGAAGGCTGAGGAACCAAAAGGCAAAAGGTGAAGGGCCTCAAGTCAGCCCCCTTATATACACCAAAGTAATCCAATCGGGAGGTTGTCATGCCAACAAAGAACCCTAAACAGAGTGTAGTGCCACACACCCTATTGTAGGTATAAACAAAGGTTACACCAAGGACTAATCCCGAGATTATCTCTTATGTAAAACACTGGAGAGAGGGGGCTGATATAAAGTAATACATCTTAACTTCATGAGCTTCATGTAATCTAGATGGTACCCACAAGGTCCTTATTATTATCTGCACCAGGGTGATTCTGAGCATCTTGTTCTCATGTACTGAAAGGGTCATACTCGCCTGCTTAGAGCAAACTAGTATGATCCTTCCTATAGTCTACCTTTAGTCTCAGCGTAGCCAGGGTGGTAGTCTCCTGGTAAATTCTAACTGTCCCACGTTGGGTGCAGTGGATATAAAGAGGAGCTGTGCCCAATCTAGAAAACATAGAAGTCTTAGTAGATGTATAAGTCAGAAGTTATTCAATCAAGGTGACTTCTGTAATTGCCACACCCTCTAGAAGTGTTTACATAGAAGAGAGATCTCATTAGGAATGAACATTGGCTTAAATAAGATTAAGCTGGGAGTGAGCAAAACAACAAAACTCCCAGATTAGCTGAACATGTCCTCCAACAAAGCACTATAATTATTATAGTTTATTTACAATTTGCAAACATATAATATTAAGATTTTGTATATTTCTTTAATATATTTCTTTAATAAAATGAAAATGGTGTCTTAAAAGGTGACAGTGCTTTGGACCTACTACAGGGCCTCTCAGAATTGCTGCATTTACTCACTTTCATGCGTTGAAAACGCATCAAATAAAATTGTCAAAGTTCTCTCCTGGGCACTTGGGTGAGTTGAGACAACAGCTGCCTTCCTCTCCCTCTGTCATCGTCCCCCTCACAGGACCCTCCCTGCTGCTCTCTCCCCTGACCCTCTGGACTGGCCCACTCTGTCTCCCAGGGCCTTGTGCTGGTTTCTGCTTGTGCTGATCTCATGGCAATGCCCTTCATTGATGTCAACAAACGTCAGCACTGTTGCCATACCGAAGAGTCAAGAGGGTCTGGTCTCATTGCATGATGCAAGGATTCCCTGGGCTGCCCTGGAGCCCCTACACTGTGACCAGGACAGACACAGACACAGACACTGAGCATGAAGCATGGGCCAGTCTGGATTCTCCTTGTTGTATAGGAGGGACCTGACTGAGAACAGGAGGCGCTGAGCATGTGAGGGGATATGAGGGAAAGATGAACTTGATGATGGTAGTAGCCACACAGTCATGTGCCTGCGATTTCCTAGTGTGAGGGACAGCTGGTTGGGGTTGGGGATACATGACAGATTTAGGGTCTCTGAGACTCTCCACTGCAGCTTTTGGACACAATGGACCCAGTTCCAGAAGTTTTCTCCGTAGCTAGTTCTGCTCAGCTACTGGAGCAGTGAAGATTCTGTGTGGATGCCATAGTTGTACCTGGAGTAGCTCATCTTATACTGCCTCTGGGAATAGCCAAACACTAACTCCAGAACAATGTCAAAAATAAGCTATTCTGTGAATTGACTAGAGATGGAGACAGCCATAGCTGTGTGTTATCTATGTGTGAGGGTGAATTGCTGGGAAGAGAAAGTGAACCCACACACAGATTCATAAACCCACGAAGGGTCTCCTAGAAGAGCACACAGGGAAGTCAAGACAACTCACTCTTCCAGCAGATAAGGGAAGGTAGACAGTGTCTGCATCAGAGAGATGAAGCGTGCTGACAGGGATGTGTGAGCAAGGAGCCCTCGTGCACTTTATCAGGAAAGGTTGATCATCGGTGAGAATAGCATGGGGAGTCTCAATCATGAGAATAGAGCACTGGATTCCTGTTTCTGAGAACGACCACACAAACATTAACTCTTGCATGTATAAGCCTTCAGAGCTGAGTTACCAGGACAGAGGCAGAGCATCCATGAGGGTCAGGGTCATTGATGGAGGAGCTAAAATACATCTAAACACACAAAATGAGATTTAGATGTGTTAGATTCTACATGTATGACAATGTCAATGACAGTATTATAAACTAAAATGCATCAATAACTTGGGGAAAGTATTTATTTATACATATGTGAATTATGTAAAACAATATGCATGGTATGAAATGGCCAAAAGTTTAGCAACAGATGGATGGATAAAAATATTAGCATATAAAAAAATCAAACACTATTGAAAAAGGAAACAAAGAACCCCAAGAACAACAAAAGCAGATACTAGACAGTTATGAATGATTAGATCTTGCCGTTCATTGCAAAACCAATGCATGGCAGGGTTTACCAACTTATGTAAACAAATCAGTGAAATTCTGATTTTAATATATGTCCTGTATCATTTTATATCACTTATATCATTTTAATTTATATCATATATCTCTAAAATATATGATATAAATTAAATAGGAAGTAGGCAATATTGTATCACTTGTCTTCCCATTGTTCATCGATTTGCTTTCGACAGGCGAACAAATTGAACTTGGATTAAAAATGGATATTACCAAGCAGTGGAGAGTAAGGCGTAGAATGACGATGTGAATTAGTGGTGGCATTAGGAATGGTAGACAGCCCCAGGGCTCTGTCCATGGGCTCTGGATAGTTGATGGTCTGACATAGAAAAGATTGGGTCCCCCTGGGATGAACCCAAGTGCCATGCAGAGCCTAGCAAGCTACTGGTGGTATATTCAATATGCCAAAAACAGTAACAATAATGAAACTCATTCTTAACAAATGGAGTCGTTACTGGCACCTGTTGAGCAAATCAATGACCCGCTGGGAAGCAAGTAATATAAGTGATACAAGTGATTAGGAAATGAGTGATGCTCTGGGGACATTGTGGAAGAGTGGGCACACATCAGCACCATGATGCTGACCCCATGTACCAATATTACGCACTCCATAACTTATAGAAATGTGGCATCTGCAGGAGCACCTAAAGTCAGGCGCTGTGCTCCACAGCTCTCCTAGAATGACGCATCTTATAGGAACAGAAACAGTGCTGGGACCCCAGGCAGGATCACTCCCTGCAGGGCAGATCCGGGCAGCAGGGGGCTCAGGGCCCAGGCCCAGGCTGCAGCCAGCTGCAGGTGTAGAGGACAAGGAGGGTTTTGCCTCAAGACCTGGAATCTCCTGTTTTCAAAGTAAATCACCTAAAATGATAGGGGAAGGATTTTGCACATGGTCTGCCTAGTTCTTTCTAAATTCTTTATTCTACCAGAGAATTTGGGCAACAAAATAAGTTTGTAACCATTTTTAAACATACATCTAGGATTTCAGGATATAAGGAAATGAAGGACCAGGACAACCAGTTTGAAGTAGTAAGAAGCATCAATCAGAACTTTAAATACTGAGTCAAAATCACTCACATCCAGCTCTGATATCTAAGTTCAGAGCAGGTGCGAGGATATTTGCTTTCAGAGGGTCTCTGTGAGGAGCACGTCCTCTCAGGTCTGTCTCTCAGTGGGAGACACTCTACCTGCAGAGTCCCAAAACAGGTGTAGTCTCCTACCCTTAAACAATTTGTCCACAGACAATTGAGCACTAAAGCCTTGAGGAGACAGCCCTAGGTCATGGCTACATCTATGAATTTTCCTATTAATAAATATGCATGTGGGACTCTCACACATGGGGCAGAGCTGTTCCTTGCTCTCCCTGTGCACAGCCGTTCATGAGGCAGTCGGGAGGCATGGCGGGTTCTAGCCCTGGCCCACCACCTCGGCAGAGCCCTCACAACAAAGCCAGACCACCCCTCCTCACTCCACAGGCGCCGCCATTTTCCACATTTGGACTTCCCCTCTCGTCAGAACTCCACCAGCAGACCAGCCCATCACAGCCCGGCTACGCGCTAGCGGCCGTGCGGTTCATCAATAAATGCTTTATTTGGAGGTGTTTAAAAAGAGTTTGCCTCCCTTTCGGCAAGCCTGGCAAGCTTCTCGTGTTGTATATGATATGCCAAATTCAGTAACAATTATATTAGGTCATTCCCATGACCTAATATAATGGTTTGAGGCTCTTTATGTTCCTGTAGCAAGCCCGATGCCCCTGGCTCTACTGGCATGAGACAGGACATATGGAGATATTACTGGTGCCGCTCTAGCAAATAGATGATCAGCGGGAAGATCGTGATCGTGAAATATGCAAATATATTGAAATCTACTGAGTTCAATAAAGTCCAATTGTATCTGAGGGGGATCACACAACTAAAACTACTTCCACAAAGTAGCTGTGAGAACACAGCCCCACCATGGACTGGACGTGGAAAACCCTCTTCATGCTCACTTAATGGCAGCAGAGTAAGGGTCCCAGTCCCTGGACTAAGTAGGGAGCCAGGGCCATCCAGGGAGTCCTCCACTCCTGTCTGCTGTCCACAGGTGTACTCACGGTGCAGCTGGTGCTGAGGTGAGAAACCTGGGACATCAATGAAGATCTCCTGCAAGACATCTGGATACACCTTCTCCAGCTACAATATACATTGGGTGCGGCAGGGCCGGGACAGGAGCTTAAGTGGATGGACTGGATATACCCTGGTTATGGTCATACAAACTGCACACACAAGTTCCAGGGCAGAGTCACCATCACTTCAGACAAGTCCAAGGCCACAGCCTACATGGAACTAAAACCGAGAACTTGGCCGTGTATTACTGTGTGAGAGACAGTGTGAGAAACACATCCTGAGTTTGTCAGAAACCTGAGGAGAGGCAGGTGTGCTGGGTGAGGGAGGATGACAGGGACGCTGTCCCACCTGACTTCCTCCTCAGAGAGTCAGAGTCTGAGACACAGGACAGGGAGCTCACAGGGTTGGGGCTCATTAGAAAGGTTCAGTGTCTCGGTTTGTTTTTCAGCAACAGCCAAGGAGCGATGCTTCTGTCCAAGACACCTGCAGTCACTCTCATTTTCTTAAAAGGTATGCTCTTCTGCTTCCAAGATGGTAGTGGAATTATTGCTTGTAAGTTTCTGTTGATGTCATTGCTTATATTATTTTACCTAGTGTTTGAAAATTAAATAAATGGTCAGTGTTGGGTTTCATTTCCACTTACAACAAAGAAGAGGATAGCGGTGACCAGCTCAGGGTCCAGTAGAGGCCGGGGGCAGCTGGAGCACTGTCAGGGCCCTCGTTCTTCTATACCTCCCTACTATGGTGAGTGCCTTCAGGGACACTGCCTGGACCAGTCTCCTCCTGAGCATCCGGTCACTGGTACCGAACCGGTGCTCACAGTCTCAGTCAGCATGGACAGAGACTATGTAACCTGGTCTTAATATCTGGGAATCATGATATTCCTGTTACTGTTGTGCCAATTTCACACATATTTAGGAGTTATATCTGTGAACTAATATGTTGAAATTCAGTACATCAGCAATTAAGGTTTCTCTTGGATGCATGTATAGGCAAAGATCCCCTCATGGAGTGCTGTGGAGTCTTGACCCTATGAACATACTAGTGTCCCCATATTCCATGTGGATTTGACTGGAAAATTGAGCAGATCACACTTGATGAATGTGGCCATGGTCCCTTTTCCCTGTCACATGGTATTATGGAGTTGAGCAGGGACAGTAGTCCTGTCTCGGACTTCACAAAATGATCCTCAGAATCGAAGGCGGCAGATGTAACCCTGTATTGGATGACAGGTTTAGCTAGTCTGGGAACTTTGCTGTTTTACCCACTCAGTTTCAATCTACTTACATGTTTTTAAGCCAAGGTTCATTTAATGAGACCTCTCTTCTATGAAAACACTGCTAGAGGGTGTGGCGGTAACAGAAGTCACCTTGACTCTGAATAACTACTGACTTATTATACATCTACTAAGACTTCTATGTTTTTCTAAATTGGGCCGGCTCCTCTTTATACCCTGCACCCAGCGTGGGACAGTTAGAATTTATCAGGAGACTACCACACTGGCTACTTGAGACTATAGGAAGATTATAGGAAGGCTCATACTAGGTTGCCCTCAAGAAGGCGCGTGTGACCCTTTCAATGTGACCCAAAACAAGATAGTCAGAATCACCTTAGTGCAGATAATAAATAAGAAGGACCGTATGGGTACCATCTAGATTACATGAAGCCCATGAAATTAAGATGTATTATGCTTTATATCAGCCCCCTCTCTCTCCAGTATTTTATGTAAGGAGATAATCTCAGAAGAAGGGATTAGTCAATGGCGTAATCCATTGTTTACACCTCTAATAGGGTGTGGCTCTGCCCTTCTAAAAGCTGTTTAGGGTTCCTTGTTGACAGGACACTCCCCAGTCACAGATGGGATTACTTTGGTGTATTTAAGGGGACTGACTTGAGCCCCCTTCCCCTTTTCCTGCTCCTTCTTTTGGTGAGGACTCCTCTCGGGTGAGATCCTCTCTCTTTGGTGGGGAGACTTGGGTCCCTGTATGGTCTAAGATTTTGACCAGAGCTGGAGTTCTTCATTGTATTGGGTAGTGTGGTGGTAGAGCTTTTGTACTATTAAAAAGTCTTTTTGAAACAAGCGCTGGACTTGTGAGTTTTCATCCGTTACCCTGCTGGCGGCTAGGAGGCAGAAGACTCTGTCCTGACACTGTCCGAAATTTAATGGATCCTGACCACCCTGCATACCTCTCCCTCTCTCCATGACACAATGACCTGGGTGTTGTGCTCCAGGGAGATCATCGTCCGCTTGTAGAGACACAATCACAGGACATCTGAGATATTGATGCTCTGTTGGCATACAATGAAAAGCTACAAGCAGACATGACCCAGAGACCATGTGATGGGCCAGTCACATTGAAGCATAAGGAGGTGAACACATAGACTTCTTCTTTTAATATTACCTGCCCTCATATTTGCTCTTGAAAAATGTTATCGCCCCCATAAATATATGGTCAAATTGCAAAAGTTTACAAAACCCTTTTTGAACACTGGATAACGCTTATATCCGCGTGTGAAGATCCTCTGTACATTCATATGGGGCCTTATCCCATACAGGTGTCACAGTAATGCTAAGGCAATTATTTTTGGCACAATAAGAATAAATGAGCAGAATTTGCAGCCCAGGTCAATGCAGAGTAACTGCCGAGGTACTAGATGAAGGTCAGCCTGGAAAGCCAAAGTGGGCAAGAGCAGATGGTGCAAGAAAATACTGGGCAGTCAGAAAGGAGTCAGACCTCTGAGTTGCTCCAGTGCACCCTTCTAGACTCTTAGAACAGCAGAGTCTATGTGGTCCCCTCTGTTTACTGAACTGCTACCAGATTCTGGACTGGTCAGACTGTCCTCTGTCTCTGCACTGTCCTCTGTAGTGGTGACAAGTCCAAGTGACACCTGGGGAATGCCAGTGTTCTCAAATCTGCAACCACTGTCTAAGAGTTACATAGTTCAAACTAAATCCTGAGAGTAAGAGGGCTGCCCTGTAGACAGTTTCATCCAGTATGGTTGAAGATTTGAATCAGATTGATGTGGTGGACACAGGTACACCCGGCAGAGCAGAAACCAGCTTTCCCGTTGACCCCCTGCATTCCATGGACCACGAGAGCAACTTCCAGCCGAGTCCACCATCCCGATGGAGCCTCGGAGGAGCCCAGAGAAACCCCCACACCTTGCTGGCAGCGATCTGTGTCACAATCCACACTCTGCAGCTGGTAAGATCTCCCCCCAGCATATTAATCCAGTCTCCAGCCCACAGATTAATCCAGTCTCAGCCCAGCTTGTCAGAAACCCAGCCTACAAGGACCCACCCTGCAGAGACCCGCCCTTCAGAGGAGAGTATTTCAAGCCCAGGAATGCTTGAGCCTAAGACACAGGTACACCCAGCAGAGCAGAAACCAGCTTTCCCGTTGTGCGTGGCCGCTCTTGCGTGATTTACCTCCAAATTACCGCAAATATTCTACCCACCCCTCTGAGAGGCCCCACAAGGTAATGAGAGTATAGCGCCCGCATGGCAGAGCCTGGCAAGCTGTCCGATGCGTGTTCGATATGCCAAATCCAGTAACAAAAATGTTTATTTTCCTGACCCCGAAAGAGCCCTTAATACGGCAGCAGTAAGAAAGGCAAACAAGCAGTGCCTGATAAAATTTCACGGCCATCCTAGGCTGCCAAAAAGAAGGACTAAAATGACTGTCTGTACTTTCAATGCACGTACGCTGGCATCGGAAGCATATATTGAGGATCTGATGGTGCAAGCAAGCAAAAGATCAAGTACGACATCATTGGTCTGACTGAGACGAGGAGGCGTCAGTCGCATCATGCTGTATTTGACACCGGAGAAGAATTGTTCCTTGGAACATGCGACGAAAAGAGGCGTCGGTGGCGTTGGTGTCCTTGTCAACACGAACATGGCAATCAACATTGATTCATTTGAATGCCTAACAAACCGAATAGGACGATTACACTTGAGGAGATGTGGCCCCTGCCAGCAATTTCTATCTTCATTGTCTACGCACCAACATCCACATACAAGAAGATGAAATTGAGAAATTCTACATGGAATTGGAGGAGTTCTATAAAAGATCACACCTTCTACAAGATCATAGTCGGTGATTTTAATGCCAAGATAGGACCGAGAAGATCGGCTGAAGAACTCCACATTGGGACCCATGGCCTAGAATGGAGCGAACAGGGTGAGAGACTATCTGAGTTCATCATGTCCACCAAGACCATTCATGGGGAACTCACAGTTCCAGAAGGCTGAAGCGAAACGTTGGACATGGGAATCTCCTGGCGGACAGTTCCACAATGAAATTGACCACATCATCTTCAATCGGCGGTTTTGTCTGACCGATGTTGCTGTCGTCCCCAAATTCCAAACAGGATCGGACCACCGTCTCCTTTGTGCAAAATTCTACTTCCATAGCGGGGAGAAAAGGCTGCAAAGTTTAAGAAGAGAACTCCCAGAACGACCACCAACTGGGAACTCTTTGGCACCATTGCGGCAACATGGGAAGATACCATCATTGACGACATCGATGAAGAATACAACCGACTGGTTCCAGCACCTCCATGATTGTGCGAAGAATGCCGAGAGAGAGAAGACACAAAGGACGGCTTGTCTTCAGAAACTCTTGAGCTCATTCGCCAGCGTGGCAAGGCGCGAGCCTCAGGAGACCAAATGCTAACGTCCAAGCTTGCTAAACAGTGCAGAGAAGCGATAAAAGCAGACCTCAAAGACAGAAGAGCAGAAATACTGGAAGATGCAGCAGAAGCCGGGAAAAGTACCACTGCCCCTGCCTGTCCTTGCCAACTATAAGACCAAGATGACTGCCCTCCGACGCCCTGATGGATCTATCACATCTTCCAGAAAGGCAATGGAGAAGATTATCCAGGACTTCTACTCAAATCTCTTTGATAGCCACATCCACCTGCCCACATACCAAATTCCACAGGATGGATATGTCATTCCCAACGTTCTCCCTTCTGAAATCCGACATGCCATCTCGTCGGTAAAGAAGGGAACAGCACCAGGCCCAGACAAAGTCAGACCCGAACACCTGAAGAATCTGCCGTCGGTACTCATCAATACACTAGCTCGGCTCTTCCACGCTACCTGTCCGAATGCAAGGTGCCCTCCCAATGGAAAACCAGCAGGACAGTTCTACTGTTCAAGAAGGGGAGACATTCCACGACATCGGCAACTATCGCCCCATCTGCCTGTTGTCCGTCATCTACAAGCTGTTTACACGAGTCATCCTGAACAGGATTAGCAGAACACTAGATGAAGGACAACCATGCGAGCAAGCAGGCTTCAGGAAAGGATTCAGCACAATCGACCATATCCACACAGTAACCAAGCTCATTGAGGTTTGTAGGGAGTACAAGATGCCGCTCTGTCTCACGTTCATTGATTTACAGAAAGCCTTTGATTCTGTGGAGACTGAAGCAGTCATCGAAGCCCTAGCCAAACAGGGTGTTCAAACCCAATACATCAAGATCCTTCGTGAGCTGTATTACGGATTCACCACCAGGATCTCACCATTCTACAAAGAAGTGATCATTGATGTCAAAGAGGGGTTCGACAGGGTGATACCATCTCACCAAAACTCTTCAGCGCCACCCTCGAGAACATCATGCAGACAATTAGAATGGGAAGGAATGGGAGTGAAGATAGATGGTCGGCAACTACACCACCTCCGCTTCGCTGATGACATCGTTCTAATAACACCAAACATTAGCCAAGCGGCACAAATGCTGGCTGACTTTGACCGAGAATGTGGAAAGAGTAGGTCTACAGCTGAATCTGAAGAAAACTATGTTCATGAAGAATGAACTAGTTCCAGAGGCCCCATTCACTCTCAATGGAACAAACATCTCTGAATGCAGCAGTTATGTGTACCTAGGTCGAGAAGTCAACATGATGAGACGACCTAAAACCTGAGCTGCGCAGGAGGGAAGAAGCGGCATGGAATGCCTTCAAAGGCATCGAAGAAATAGCTAAAAAGGACAAAGAACCTCCGGCTCCGGGCACATCTCTTTGACTCCACCGTTCTCCCTGCATTAACATACGCCTCCAGAGACCTGGGCCCTACGAAGCAGGATGAGAATGCTATTCGGGTCTCCCAGAGAGGCATCGAAAGAGCTATGCTTGGAATATCACGCCTCACTCAAGTGAGAGAAGGAATCCGGAGTTCTGACCTCCGTCGCTATTCCAGAATCAGGGGCGCTGTCTCGTTTGCCAAGGCATCGAAAATCAGATGGGCTGGACATGTAATGCGATTTGGGGACAACCGCTGGACTAGAGCCGTTACCGACTGGATCCCACGGGATGTCAAAAGATCACGTGGCCGCCCACCTACAAGATGGTCAGACTTCCTTGTCAAGACCCTGAAGGAACGGTTTGAGGCTCTTCATATTCCTGAATCAACCAGATGCCATTGGGCTACATTGGCACGTGATAGGGTCCAATGGAAATGTTACTGGCGCCCGCTCGAGCAAATCGATGAATAACGGGATTCAAGTGATCAAGTGATCAAGTGATGTGGTGGAAAGCTGTTGCTGAGCAGCTGTTACTTCCAAACCTCTGCATCTGACACAGGTTGCCTCCCTGCAGACTATTTTTGTAGATAGGAGGAGGACAGTTCAAATATGGCAATTTATCTTGCCAACTATTCTGTTAGTTGTTATAACTATTTTCTTTTATGCTGACATAACCATCATGGTACTAGCTAGATCTTACCAGTATATTTACTTGTCCTCATTGGATCTCTTAGTAATTAGACCAGAGAGAGAAGTATTTTGCCACCAAGCAAGCAAGTATGGCTCTCTAAAATTAATAAAAGCTAATATACAAAACAGCTATGAAGTAAAGGTGAGAATCTTGTGAAGACTTGGAG
>JAJIBD010022565.1:0-34992 GCA_021461705.1 Cryptotis parvus
GTTCCCTGTTGATGGAGTCTTTCCGCCTTCCCTGTGGCAACTTTGGATTCCCAAACATTCTTACAAACTCTTGTGAGGAGGATGGAGAGGAACAAATTAATTCTCGAACACTTTCCAGGTCTCAAATGGCTTGTAGTTCTCCTGTTCTTCAATATAATAAAGTAAAATATCAAAGCTCTGGGAAGCTTGGCAAATAGATTCCTTTCGACCATTCTTTCGTTTTGGCCTTTTCACCAATACCTTCCAGGATTTTTTTTTTAAACTGCACCTCCCCAACTGGAGCAGAGTGTAAGTTCTGGAGAGCAAGTTGTTAAGTTTTAGGTAGAGGCTTTCCTTGGACCTTTGGTTTGAGGAAATAAAAGGTCAGATTTCTTGGTGACATCTTTATTTAATTCAGTTGGAAAAGAGCTTTAGGCTCAATCTGCAGTTGCCTGCCGCCTTCCTGTCACCATAGCTTTCCAAGTGAAAATAAACCGGACTAAATTGTCTGCTTTTTATTTGTCTGTACTCCGTCCCACTGGCTGGAAGTTTGCAGACAAGTTATTTGATTGATATTTTTTGGCAAATGACTTCTGCCAAATGGATATTTATGGCAAATGTTATGGCTAAAACTAAGTGTTAAATGTGCTCAAAAATTTCAAAATTCGGTTATTAAAGCAACAAAACAGGTATCTTTAACATTATTCACCTTAAATTTGTCTAAAGGAGAGCCACTGAAAACACTGATGCAATATCAAAAAACCAGTCAATTTACCTATCTAACTAAAGATTAATTATAAATGGGTAGCAGGTTTAAAACACCTAATTTCTTTCAGTATAAAGTCTTAATTTTAAAATTGCAAACTGTTCAAACCTCCCAAATTGGTTCATTTCTTAATAATGATAATCTTGCTTGCAGCCTGTTGAACATGGTCCATCTTTAATAACAATAATTTTCCTTTGCAGCCTGTTGATCTTGGTTCATCTTTTAATAAAAATAACCTTGCATTGCAGCCTGTTGATGCTTTAGCTGAAGGTAACCCCCTTTCTTTCTAAAAAAATCTATTTTCTAAGTGTTTAATGTGTAAGTGTCTTAATGTTTCCTTGCTGCTTTGAAGTGTTTTTTTTTAGAAAAGTACCTAAATAACCCTCGAGGAGAAGATATTTTGTAAGAATTTTCTAAGGTCTTTGCGTATAGGAATGACTAATGAAGAAGTTGTTTAAGGTTTTAAAAAAAAATAAACTACCGTGTATAAAGTTCAATGTCAAGGTTTTAGAAATTATTAAGTTTTCTAATGTTTTGTTTACAGGTAAAAAAAAAAAAATAAAAAGGAGAAAAAAGGGTGAACTCCAAATATAAGTGCTCAATATCAAAATCTGCTAACAACTAATAAAATTTTTTAATGCTTTTCAGAGATTTACAGAAAAAGAACTTGGCTGCTGCAGATTCCTTCTATGATTCATGAGGCTTTGACTCTGATCACAGTGCTCATTACAAAAAAGTTTACCAAATCAATAAAAAAAGTTTTACTAATGATTCTGTTCACAAAATAATATATTGGAATGCAGTAAACTTACGCTAAAGTGCTCAATACTCTGAGATTCCTTAAACAGTGTTTACTACAAAAATTTAACATTTTTTCAAAAATTTTTTTCCTAATGTTTCCTTTCACAAGGAGTTGAAGTTTCTTCATGTTCTTGAATTCCTGCCAAAGCTTTAAAATCTCTATTTGTGATTAATCTTGAAAAGTGTTTTTGTCTCACCTAAAATTAAGTTACAGGTACAGTTAATGGTGCCAGTGTTCCCTTGCTGAAGAAGCCCTGCAAAGACGCCTACACCAATGTTCCAGACACCTGTTCCAGTGCTCAAGACTCCTGTTCCAGAGTTCGAGATATTTGTTCCAGTGTTCCTGAGACCCAATCCAGTGTTCCTGACAATTCAACGAGTTCCTGACAGCTGCTCTCCAGAGACTCATACTCATATGATCACCGCTATTGCTGTTCCAGAAGTAGCCCCACAGACATTGTTCCAGACACCTGACTCTACATAAAATATGGCAAATTGACTCTCACAAACTATGGAAAGTGCAAACTATAGTCCATTATAATCAGACAGCTGAAAACACTTTGTCACAAACCTTGCTTTGGGTCCAAAAAAACAAGTTAGGATCCTAAAGTAACATGTATTATCATTTTGTAATTGGAATTGTTTTTCTTATCTTAATTTTCTGTATGTTACTAAACATTTTGTACTTTCAATTTTTTTATAGTAAACTAATCAGGGGAGTTGTTGCAGGACTCGTCTAAGAGCCTCTGCATCTGCTCTGGATTGCCTCTTGCAAATCACTTCATAGATAAGAGGGTAGTCTAAATGTGGCAGTTTATCTGACCATGTTCTCTCTCACAATTGTCTTGGGGACTAGCTAGATCTTACCAGCATATTTGCCTGGCCATCTAGGATCCCTAAGTAATTAGACCAGAGAGAAATGCTGTTTGCCCCCAGGCAAGCAAGCATGGCTCCCTGATAACTCAAAGGCAACTAAAAATACAAAACTACCTTGAAGTAGATGAGACTTGTGAAGGCTTGGAGAAATATTTAACTGGCATTAGTATTAGTCTTTGGTACAGAGACATGCCATCTCAGAAACCCCCTTCTCTACCCTATAAAGGCTTTTCCAGGCAGATCTTGGCTCAAGACATTAGCATATAAAAGGGCCTAGGTGAAATGCTGGGAGAAATTACCTGAGGGCATTTGACCCTCCCTGCTTCCCCATTATAGTGGGAGGGAGGTATGAGTTGCAGGGGTATAAAACTAGCCTGCTTCCTCTCTCGCTCTCTCTCTTTGGGATCTCTCTTTGTGAGCTCACACCATTCTTGGAAGTCTTGTCTTTTTCTCCTTTTTACAGGGCCTTAACAAGTGGTGGCCGCCATCCTGACCTACACGTGTCTGGGTTCCAGCTGGGAATCCTAAACACAGGGTTTTTCCTATTGCTGACTTGTATGCCTGAACCTGTGATAAGTAAAGCCTTTAAAACTGCATTGGATTCCTGAGTCTTCATCCATTCCCCGCCGGCTTGGGAGGTAGAAGGGAACCCGCTTCCCGGCACTGTTGGGGACCCCGGCAGCATTCCCTGACACTGAGCAAACCCAGGACTTCACTCCCTGAGAGGTTGGAAACTAATTGAAATTTTTCAGGTTTTATAGTTTTCTTTTTGTTGCTATTTCTGTAAATATATAAAACAAACTTTATTCAGTTCTACCCTTCTACAAATCTAATGTGGCCTTGTTTGTAAAGGTTCAGGACTGAGAGTAATCTAGGATTCCCCTGGCATGAATAAATAAACAAAATTCCACACAGGAGCAGACTTCAGTTCATCTCTACTGAACCAAACACACTGGATGCATTGCTGGGAGCATGAGGGAGGGGTGAGGCGTGGAGGGAGAAATAACATGGGCCAGATGATATGTTGAATCGAAGGATTTGTCCACCATTTCAGGTGTCTATCTAAGTTAGTGCTCCTGAAACACAAATGCTCTGTAAGTCAGTATTGTGTGTAGGGCAGGGCCTGCTGGGATTTTCCTCCTAATCAAATGCTTGCAGGGTAAGGAGACACAGAGCCAGAACTGATGCAAGAGTCACACTTCATGTTCTCCAGGCATCCTGGACTCCAACAGGCTTCGGTCATCCCCAAAATTACAGTAAACACTATTTTCTACCATTTCAGGGAAATCTTCCTTGATTTCTCACAACCCATTGTTCTGTGCTTTGGTTTCAGTTTTTGGTTTAGTTTTTGGTGTGACACCCAGCTCTGGTCAGGGTTACACCTGGATCTGTGCTCAGAGATAACCTCCTGGCTATGGATGGCAGATAATAAGCAGAGTTGTGGATTGGACACAGTTAATTAAGTGCAAGTCAAGTCCCTTAGAGATGTACTGTGTCTACATGCCAAGTGCCCTTTTCACTTGGGGGTCATGGATACACTTGTCTAGATGCTCGGCCCTTTTCTTACCAATACGTGTTATCAGCACACTGCACATACCATCTAAGCTTTGCTGTGTAACTGTGTATATATGGGAAAGAAGTGAAAATAAGAACATTGCATGATTTATCCCAAAATATGAATGACAATCCATATCACTTAAAAAATATTTTCACTTAATAATTTGATGTTATAAAATCATAGTTTTCTGAAAATTTTTTCTGGTCACAAAGCACACCCAGGTCACCACACCTGCTTTGGAGTCCAACCCTCTCTCTGTGCTCAAACCAAATTTTAAATAGAGAAGAATGACATGCAAATGAGCCTCTCCTGCAATGAAGAAAACAGCCCAGCCCAGCCTCAACCTCAGGAGGGGAGTCAGTTCAGGGGTTCCCGGGGCTCATCCTTAGTCAGACAGAACCAACATGGAGTGTGAGCTGAGCTGGCTGCTCCTGGCTGCTGTGTTAGGAGGTAATTCATGGGCCCCAAGAGACACGGAGCATGGGATTGAGGGCAGTGGCAGATCCTCTGTGTGAGGAGAGTTTCCTGACCAGGATGCCTTTGTGTTTGCAGGGGTCCAGTGTGAGATGCAGCTGGTGGAATCTGGGGAGACTTGGTGAAGCCCAGGGAGTCCCTGAAACTCTCCCTGTGTAGCCTCGGATTCACCTTCAGTGATTACTATATGAGCTGGGTCCGGCAGGCTCCAGGGAATGGCCTGGAGTGGGTCTCAAGCATTAGTTATGGTGGTAGTACATACTATGTGGACTCTGTGAGGGGCCAATTAACCATCTCCAGAGACAACAACAAGAACATGCTCTATCTGCAAATGAACAGCCTGAAGGTAGATGACATGGCCCTGTACTACTGTGCAAGTGACACAGTGAGGGGAAGGCCCTATGGGCCCAGACACTAAGCACCAACAGGGAGGACGCAGGGTGTGCTTCAGGGGCATAGGCCCCCATGAGGCTCTGAGAACTCGGCCCTGAGGAAACGTTGTTCTTGACCAGATGAATCATCTTTCTGTTAAGATCAGGAACTGACCTTCCCTCAGCTCTCAGATGACCCAATGGGCACCTTCTCCTGTGGTTGTGGCTCTGAGCCCTCCATTCCCACTCTGAGCAGGAAAGACTTGTCACACTCCTCTGCTTCTGTTAGGAAGTTTTTTGTTATGGTGCAGCAGGCAGGAGAGAGGGAAAGGGACCCACCAAGAAAATTAGTTCTGGGTTTGGATCAACCTTGTGGACACAGGAAATAAACCTCGTAATGTCTTTACCTGGTGCCACACAGGTCAGAGAAGGCTGAATGCCCCTTGGAGCCAAGCTCTAACAGAAACAAAGGCTAGGAATGGATGTCAACGAAGATAAAATATTCTCAACTCTTCCCCTTGGCAGCCGCCTTAGCCAAGGACTCCACCTAGGTAGAAAGTCCCTCATGGGTCAGCTTGGGAGTCCCCTATGGAACCCGACCTGAACAAAGGAAGCTCCTGACATAAGCTTCCAGAGCACCTGATTGCCTGCACATGTGTGTTGCAGCCTGTGCCCATGGTATCTAAGCACATGTCACCAGCATCTCCCTTTAGACGTGAACTTTCCTACTTCAATGCTGGGACATGGACTGAAGCTCTCTCCACTCTGAGGAATCCCATGTACCTCTGCATGCATTGTGCTCTCTCCCTCTCTCTCTCTATCTCTCTCTCTCTGTCTCTCCCCCCGAGGTTGTAGGTGGTGAAGGGGGCTATGACCACTCTTCCAATTTGGAAAGGACAACATAGAAATGCTATGGTCTGAGGACAAGCCCCCCAATAGATGAGGTGAGGCGAGACATGGTGGGCCAGGGCGGGTGACAGGTGGGGCGTAGGGGGACGGGGTGGGAGGTAGGCAGGGTGTGGGGCCCGAGGCGGGCAGCATGTAGCTGGGGTCAATTCTTATTTTTTAATTTTTTATACCACCATGCAATATACAATTTAAAAGATGTGCATGATTGGGTTTCAGTCATGCATCTTTCCAGAACCTGTCCCTCCACCAGTGCCCTATTCCCACCACTAATAATGTCCCCATATTCCCTCCCTCTCCTCTAGCCTGCCTCTATAGCAGGCACTATTCCTCTTCTTACTTCTCTCTCTCTCTCTCTCTCTCTCTCTCTCTCTCTCCCTCACACATTGTGACTTGCCCTACTGACATTTAGGGATTATCATGTAAATCCCTTTGTGTACGTTCAATGTTCAGTTCTAGTGTGGTGTTAACATTTCCCAAAAATAGTAGATTGTTGCAGGACACCTAAGAGCTTCTGCATCTGTCCTGGATTGCCTCCTGCAGGTCACTTTGTAGATAGGGGGTAGTTTAAATGTGGCAGTTTATCTGACCAGGTATTCTGTACTGGCTGGTATAAATATTCTCTCATGCTACCACAATCATGGTGGGACAGGCTAGATCTTATCAGCATATTTGCCTGGCCACGTTGGATCTCTAAGTAATTAGATCAGAAACAAATGCTGTTTGCCTCCAAACAACATGGCTCCCCTGATAACTCAAAGGCAACTAAAATACAAAACTACTGTAAAGTAAAGACGAGACTCTTGTGAAGGCTTGGAGAAATATTTAACGGCATTAGTTTAGTCTTTGGTACAGAGGCATGCCATCTCAGAAACCCCTTCTCTACCCTATAAAGACATTTCCTAGGCAGATCTTGGCTCAAAACATTAGCATCTAAAAAGGGCTGAGGTGAGGTGCTGGAAGAAATTACCTGAGGGCATTTGACCCTGCCTGCTTCCCATAAAAGTGGGAGGTCTGAATTGCAGAGGGATAAAACTAGCCTGCTTCCTCTCTTCCTCTCTCTCTTTTGGGCTCTCTTTTGGGGCTCACACTCTTCTTGGGTCACTCTTCCCCTTTCTGCTGGACTTTTGTCTTTGTCTCCTCTCTACAGTGCCTTAACACATGGTGACCGCCATCTCGGCCTACACGTGGCTGGACTTCTAGCCAGGAATCCTAAGCACAGGGTTTTTCCTATTGCTTATTTGTATGCCTGAACCTGTGATTAGTAAACCATTTTAAAACCTTGCCGGATTCCTGCGTTTTCATCCATTCCCCGCTGGCTTCAGAGGTAAAAAAGGAAACTTGCTTCCTGATATTGTTGGGGAAACCAGCAGCTCCGCGACAGGTTGGGGACGTGAGGACAAGAATCCTGGGACTTCAGGGAAATGTGCAGAGGCACAGTCCTAGCCTTGGCTAGAAAAGATCTGCCTCTTCAGCTCTGTCCATTTCTAGCCTCAGTGTCACATCAGTGTCTTGCCTGGAGCTGTCTCCAATGATAACATTGGAGATAGGGGGCAGGAAGACACATTGGATCTTTACTCTCTATGTGGTGGAATATTCTTACCTCGAATTCTGTATGAGCTGGTATAAATATTTTCTATCATACTACCACAGATCCCCGTGGGACTGGACTATTCTATCAGAGATTTTTCTAACTGCATCAGACCCTCCTTTAAATAAAACAGCCATAATTAAATCAGAGAGAAATACTGTTTGCCTCCTGGCAAGTGACCCTGGCTCTCCATCACTAAAGGCTAGTGCTGGGGCAGGAGCGATAGCCCAGTGGGTAGGGCATTTGCCTTGACGTGGCCGGCCCATGCTGGCCCGGATTCGATCCCTGGCATCCCATATGGTCCCCTGAACACTGCCAGGAGTAATTCCTGGAGGGCAGAACCAGGAGGAACCCCTGAGCATTGCCGGGTGTGACTCAAAAAGCAAAAAATAAATAAATAAATAAACAAATAAACAAACAAATAAATAAATAAATAAAAATAAAGGCTAGTGCTCAGAACAACCCTGAGGTAAAGATAAGGATCTCATGGAAGTTTGGAGAAATATATACCCAGCTGTAGAATATTCACAGTATAGATACACGCCTTTTGTATTTATCCTGAGATACATTTCACCAAAGATGCCCTTCCTGCATCTCTACAAAGTGCCTGTAGGAGAGCTGTAGGCAAGACCCTGCTTGGGGAATTAGAATTTGAATGACCTAGGCCAAGTTCACTCACTGATAGAATTGGCCCTGACTGAGACCCCCTTTGTGTCGACCTGGTCAGGAGCTAAGAGGTGTATAAAACAAGAAGCTTCCATCCTTTCTCTCTACCCTCTTGGCTCTCTGCCCTTTTGAATTCCTTTCTGCCTGCTTGGGTCTGGCCTCTGACTGGTGCACATGGTTTTGGGTCCAGCAGTCATCTCGGTTTGATGGTTATGAACTCAAGCATGTGGTACGGGCCTGGCTAGGAATTGGAAGTTTGGGGCTTTTCTGATATTGGACTGTAAGGCCAACACTTGTGTGAGTAAAAAGCCTTTTCGAACTTTGCTGGATTCGCGAGTCTTTGTCTATTGGCAATTCGCCAATCCCTTGTTAGAGAGGGACTCCTGTCCTGCTCCCCCAATATTGCTGGGAAATGCAGCTGCTGCCCAGCTCAGAAGCAGTGGTCCCCAAAATAAAGTGAACAGCAACTCAAGCTGTCCCCTGAGAAATTCCTGTTCTCTGAGAGATCCTCAGCACGTTTCCTGTGCTGGAGGAAGAGGCCCAGCTCTGACCAGGGTCCCAGGGAGAGGCCTGAGTGCTCTGAGCCATAGTCAGCACCTCCTCCTCGGGGAGCCCAGACACCAGCCTCCCCCCGTAGCCCCCTCCTTTCTCCAAAAAGGCTCCCCCCCCATGCAAATCTGCACTTGGGACCCAGGATTAAAACAACGTTCACACTCAGCCCAACTCGGGTTCCCTCTCCTCTGACACAGAGTCTGAGATCATGGACCTCGTGGTCAGGAACGTGCATCAGAGCTGGTTCCTCCTCTTTCTGGTGGCAGCTCCTGGGTGTGAGTATCCCCTGACAGAGGCTCAAAGGTGGGGATGGGGCCTCTGAGCCCTGACTCACTGTGGGTGTCTGTTCCCAGGTGTCCTATCTCAGGTGCAGCTGCAGGAGATGGGACCCAGCCTGGTGACGCCCTCGCAGACGCTGTCCCTCACCTGTTCCGTCTCTGGATTCTCTCTAACCAGCTATGGTGTGCACTGGGTCCGCCAGGCCCCTGGAAAGGGACTGGATTGGGTTGGTGCTATATGGAGTGGTGGAAGCACTCAACTATAAACCAAGTCTTCAATCGCGAGTCAGCATCACCAGGGACACCTCCAAGAACCAAGTTTACTTAAAACTGAGCAACTCAGTCACTGAAGACACAGCCGTGTATTACTGTGCAAGAGACACAGTGAGAGCAAGTCCCTATGGGCCCAGACACAAACCTGCTGAGGAGGAAGGGGGGAGCCGCAAGGGTGCATTTTACCCCCAGGGGGACGCTCTGCTCCCTGAGTATAGGGCAGAGCTCCAGCGGCAGTTGGAAAGGGGCCTGGGAGGGACCCGCTTTCCCTTCCTTTTTCCCTTTTTCCTTTTATTAAAGCATATATACAATTTAATAAACCAAATATACTAATTTTAGTTATTACTTCCTCTTCTAATACATTATTTTTACGCCTCTTTGTCTTAGAGTCCATAGAGAAAGTTTTATTCTATTAGGTGAGGGGTGGTCGATTTCCCTTCCTAAGGGCCTCATTGCTTTACACAGGGTTTTCTGCATTATATTCTTTACTGTCATTGAGGGAACACAATGACAATAGCCTGAGTGTTAATGCTGTGGGTCAGCACCCTCACTGCACTTCTCCCAGCCCAGACTCCCACAGACCCCCACACTCTGCTGTGTCCCCTGTGCTCGGCCTTTTCTTCCCAGTGATTTCAGCCCCCACCTGACTCCTCTCAGGACCCACATAGTGTGGTTAGGGTCCAGGGCTGTTGTCATTGGTTCTGTCCATTCTGACACTTGGGTCTCTGAGTACCAGTGATGAATGAGATCCTCTGAATTTGTCCTAACTGATACTTCTTAATTTATTCTGATAGTTTCTAGTTCCAGCCATAGAGCAGAAAATAATCAATGTTTTGTCTTTTTCTTATAATTGCCGGTATCCCATTATATATACATTTATATACTTGATCACTTCACTTGATCACTTGACATCATTGTTCATCAATTTGCTCGAGCGGGCACCAGTAACATTTCCACTTGACCCTATCACGTGCCAGTGTAGCCCAATGGCATCTGGTTGCTTCAGGAATACGAAGAGCTTCAAACCTTTCGCTCAAGGTCTTGATGAAGAAGTCTGACCATCTTGTAGGTGGGCGGCCACATGATCTTTTGACGTCCCGTGGGATCCAGTCGGTAATGGCTCTAGTCCAGTGGTCGTCTCCAAATTGCATTACATGTCCAGCCCATCTGATTTTCGATGCCTTGGCAAACAAGATATCGTCCCTGACTCTGGAACAGTGATGGAGGTCATAACACCGGGTTCCTTCTCTCACTTGAATGAGGCATGGTATTCCAAGCATAGATCTTTTGGTTCCTCTTTGGGAGACTGGAATAAAGCGTTCTAATCCTGCTTTCATAGGGCCAATGTCTCTGAGGCATATGTTAATGCAGGGAGAACGGTGGAGTCGAAGAGATGTGCCCAGAGCTGGAGGTTCTTTGTCCTTTTTAGCTATTTCTTCAATGCTTTTGAAGGCATTCCATGCTGCTCTCTTCCTCCTGCTCAGTTCAGGTTTTAGGTCGTTCATTATGTCGACTTCTTGACCTAGGTACACAAAACTGCTGCATTCAGAGATGTTTGTTGCATTGAGAGTGAATGGAGCCTCTGGAATTAGTTCATTTTTCACAAACATAGATTTGTTGAGATTCAGCTGTAGACCTATCTTTCCACATTCTTGGTCAAAGTCAGCCAGCATTTGTGCTGCTTGGATAATATTGGTGTTATTAGTACAATGTCATCAGTGAAGCAGTGGTGGTTTAGTTGCTGACCCCTCTATTTTTACTACCATTCCTTCCCATTCAAATTGTCACATGATGTTCTCGAGGGTGGTGCTGAAGAGTTTTGGTAAAATAGTATCACCCCTGTCAAACCCCTCTTTTGACATCAATGATCACTTCCTTGTAGAATGGTGAGATCCTGGTGGTGAATCTGTAATACAGCTCACAAAGGATCTTGATGTATTGGGTTTGAATGTCCTGTTTGGCTAGGGCTTGAAAACCACTTCAATCTCAACAGAATCAAAGGCTTTCTTTAAATCAATGAATGTGAGACAGAGCAGCATTTATATACATTTATATACACTACAACTTAATAGCTATACTCAATGTTAATATTCCCAAACTTTCCAGAAAATAGCACTTACTCTTATGAATACATATGGGCAAGACACAAAACACTTCCTGGATAAAGATAATGCGACGAGCACCTTTGGCATATGTTTCATGTGAATTATGTGCTCATGGACTTGATTTTGTACTAGAATACATGAAACAATAAATAACTCAGGATTTTGTTGCGTTTTGTGTTTTCACCCCATGGTTATCTGAGTACTTACAGCACCTTGGCAGTATTGCCCATGGTGCATTTTGTCACCAAGGGAAATAAACACTGCAGGAGTGACTCCCCGTGAATAGGAGCCTTAGGGGCCCACTAAGACGACCCAGCAGGTCGCAGAAAGGAACAAAGCTTTTGTGTGAGAAGGAACATCCTCGAAGACTCCAGCAACTTATATTTAGGAGACATCCATGAAGAAAGAGTCTGACCGTCAAAATTGGTTATGGTCATCCTTCACCCAGCGTCCCTTCCTGTGAATGAGAAGTGTGAGGGTCAGAAGGAAAGTAAACCTGACTCCAACCTTTGCCATACTCACATTTGCCTTTCCTTTTTGAAGCCAGAAATGGACACTTCTATGTTTGGTTGACCCTAAATGAATATGAATCACTATAATTATTATAGTATATTTACAATTTGCAAATAATATTCAGATTTTGTATATTTCTTTAATAAAATGAAAATGGTGTCTTAAAGGTGACAGTTCTGAGGAACTACTACAGGGCCTCTCAGAATTGCTGCATTTACTCACTTTGACATGTTGAGAAAATGCATCAACTAAAATGGTCAAAATTCTCTCCTGGGCACTTGGTTGGGTTCAGACAACAGCTGCCTTCCTCTCCTCTGTCATTGACCCCCTCACAGGACCCTTCCCTGCACGCTCTCTCCCCTGACCCTCTGGACTGGCCCACTCTGTCTCCCAGGGCCTTGTGCTGGTGTCTGCTTGGGCCCACTAAGACAACCCAGCAGAAAGGAATGCAGCTTTGTGTGTGAGAAGCAATATTCTCAAAGCCACCTGCAACTTATATTTAGGAGACATCATTGAAGGCAGAGTCTGACCATCAAAATTGATTTTGGTCATCCTTCACCCCTGCGCCCCTCCCTGTGAATGAGAAGTGTGAGGGTCCGAAGGAAAGTAAACCTGACTCAACCTTTGCCATACTCACATTTGCTTTTCCTTTTGAAGCCAGCAATGAACACTTCTAGGTTTGATTGACCCTATATGAATATGAAGCACTGTCAGGGAACGCCGCGGGGTCCCCCGACAGTGTCAGGACAGAGGTTGTCTTCTACCTCCGAGGACGCCGGGAGAACAGATGAAAACTCACGAGTCCGGTGCAGTTCCAAAAATGGCTTTTAATAGTACAAAAGCTCTTCCACAGCACTAGAAGATGGAGCAAAAGGCCAAAGAGCAAAAGGCCAAAAGCCAAAAGCCAAAAGCCGCAGGAGCCAAAAGCTGAAGGCTGAGGAACCAAAAGGCAAAAGGTGAAGGGGCCTCAAGTCAGCCCCCTTATATACACCAAAGTAATCCAATCGGGAGGTTGTCATGCCAACAAAGAACCCTAAACAGAGTGTAGTGCCACACACCCTATTGTAGGTATAAACAAAGGTTACACCAAGGACTAATCCCGAGATTATCTCTTATGTAAAACACTGGAGAGAGAGGGGCTGATATAAAGTAATACATCTTAACTTCATGAGCTTCATGTAATCTAGATGGTACCCACAAGGTCCTTATTATTATCTGCACCAGGGTGATTCTGAGCATCTTGTTCTCATGTACTGAAAGGGTCATACTCGCCTGCTTAGAGCAAACTAGTATGATCCTTCCTATAGTCTACCTTTAGTCTCAGCGTAGCCAGGGTGGTAGTCTCCTGGTAAATTCTAACTGTCCCACGTTGGGTGCAGTGGATATAAAGAGGAGCTGTGCCCAATCTAGAAAACATAGAAGTCTTAGTAGATGTATAAGTCAGAAGTTATTCAATCAAGGTGACTTCTGTAATTGCCACACCCTCTAGAAGTGTTTACATAGAAGAGAGATCTCATTAGAATGAACATTGGCTTAAATAAGATTAAGCTGGGAGTGAGCAAAACAACAAAACTCCCAGATTAGCTGAACATGTCCTCCAACAAAGCACTATAATTATTATAGTTTATTTACAATTTGCAAACATATAATATTAAGATTTTGTATATTTCTTTAATATATTTCTTTAATAAAATGAAAATGGTGTCTTAAAGGTGACAGTGCTTTGGACCTACTACAGGGCCTCTCAGAATTGCTGCATTTACTCACTTTCATGCGTTGAGAAAACGCATCAAATAAAATTGTCAAAGTTCTCTCCTGGGCACTTGGGTGGGTTGAGACAACAGCTGCCTTCCTCTCCTCTGTCATCGTCCCCCTCACAGGACCCTCCCTGCATGCCTCTCTCCCTGACCCTCTGGACTGGCCCACTCTGTCTCCCAGGGCCTTGTGCTGGTTTCTGCTTGTGCTGATCTCATGGCAATGCCCTTCATTGATGTCAACAAACGTCAGCACTGTTGCCATACCGAAGAGTCAAGAGGGTCTGGTCTCATTGCATGATGCAAGGATTCCCTGGGCTGCCCTGGAGCCCCTACACTGTGACCAGGACAGACACAGACACAGACACTGAGCATGAAGCATGGGCCAGTCTGGATTCTCCTTGTTGTATAGGAGGGACCTGACTGAGAACAGGAGGCGCTGAGCATGTGAGGGGATATGAGGGAAAGATGAACTTGATGATGGTAGTAGCCACACAGTCATGTGCCTGCGATTTCCTAGTGTGAGGGACAGCTGGTTGGGGTTGGGGATACATGACAGATTTAGGGGTCTCTGAGACTCTCCACTGCAGCTTTTGGACACAATGGACCCAGTTCCAGAAGTTTTCTCCGTAGCTAGTTCTGCTCAGCTACTGGAGCAGTGAGGATTCTGTGTGGATGCCATAGTTGTACCTGGAGTAGCTCATCTTATACTGCCTCTGGGAATAGCCAAACACTAACTCCAGAACAATGTCAAAAATAAGCTATTCTGTGAATTGACTAGAGATGGAGACAGCCATAGCTGTGTGTTATCTATGTGTGAGGTGAATTGCTGGGAAGAGAAAGTGAACCCACACACAGATTCATAAACCCACGAAGGGTCTCCCTGAAGAGCACACAGGGAAGTCAAGACAACTCACTCTTCCAGCAGATAACGGAAGGTAGACAGTGTCTGCATCAGAGAGATGAAACGTGCTGACAGGGATGTGTGAGCAAGGAGCCCTCGTGCACTTTATCAGGAAAGGTTGATCATCGGTGAGAATAGCATGGAGAGTCTCAATCGTGAGAATAGAGCACTGGATTCCCTGTTTCTGAGAACGACCACACAAACATTAACTCTTGCATGTATAAACCTTCAGAGCTGAGTTACCAGGACAGGGGCAGAGCATCCTTGAGGGGTCGGGGTCATTGATGGAGGGGGAGCTGAAATACATCTAAACACACAAAATGAGTTTAGATGTGTTAGAATTCTGCATGTATGACAATGTCAATGACAGTATTATAAACTAAAATGCATCAATAACGGGGAAAGTATTTATTTATACATATGTGAATTATGTAAAACAATATGCATGGTATGAAATGGCCAAGAAGTTTAGCAACAGATGGATGGATAAAAATTGTAGCATATAAAAAATCAAACACTATTGAAAAAGGAAACAAAGAACCCCAAGAACAACAAAAGCAGATACTAGACAGTTATGAATGATTAGATCTTGCCGTTCATTGCAAAACCAATGCATGACGAGTTTACCAACTTATGTAAACAAATCAGTGAGAAATTCTGATTTTAATATATGTCCTGTATCATTTTATATCACTTATATCATTTTAATTTATATCATATATCTCCTAAAATATATGATATAAATTAAATGGGGGGTAGGCAATATTGTATCACTTGTCTTCCCATTGTTCATCGATTTGCTCGAGCAGGCGAACAAATTGAACTTGGATTAAAAATGGATATTGCCAAGCAGTGGAGAGTAAGGCGTAGAATGACGATGTGAATTAGTGGTGGCATTAGGAAATGGTAGACAACCCCAGGGCTCTGTCCATGGGCTCTGGATGGTTGATGGTCTGACATAGAAAAAGATTGGGTCCCCTGGGATGAACCCAGTGCCATGCAGAGCCTAGCAAGCTACTGGTGGTATATTCAATATGCCAAAAACAGTAACAATAATGAAACTCATTCTTAACAAATGGAGTCGTTACTGGCACCTGCTTGAGCAAATCAATGAACAACGGGAAGCAAGTAATATAAGTGATACAAGTGATTAGGAAATGGTGATGCTCTGGGGGACATTGTGGAAGAGTGGGCACACATCAGCACCATGATGCTGACCCCATGTACCAATATTACGCACTCCATAACTTATAGAAATGTGGCATCTGCAGGAGCACCTAAAGTCAGGCGCTGTGCTCCACAGCTCTCCTAGAATGACGCATCTTATAGGAACAGAAACAGTGCTGGGACCCCAGGCAGGATCCTCCCTGCAGGGCAGATCCGGGCAGCAGGGGGTGCTCAGGGCCCACAGCCCAGGCTGCAGCCAGCTGCAGGTGTAGAGGACAAGGAGGGTTTTGCCTCAAGACCTGGAATCTCCTGTTTTCAAAGTAAATCACCTAAAATGATAGGGGAAGGATTTTGCACATGGTCTGCCTAGTTCTTTTCTAAATTCTTTATTCTACCAGAGAATTTAGGCAACAAAATAAGTTTGTAACCATTTTTAAACATACATCTAGGATTTCAGGATATAAGGAAATGAAGGACCAGGACAACCAGTTTGAAGTAGTAAGAAGCATCAATCAGAACTTTAAATACTGAGTCCAAAATCACTCACATCCAGCTCTGATATCTAAGTTCAGAGCAGGTGCAGGGATATTTGCTTTCAGAGGGTCTCTGTGAGGAGCACGTCCTCTCAGGTCTGTCTCTCAGTGGGAGACACTCTACCTGCAGGTCCCAAAACAGGGTGTGGTCTCCTACCCTTAAACAATTTGTCCACAGACAATTGAGCATAAAGCCTTGAGGGAGACAGCCCTGGGTCATGGCTACATCTATGAATTTTCCTATTAATAAATATGCATGGGGACTCTCACACATGGGGCAGAGCTGTTCCCTTGCTCTCCTGTGCACAGCCGTTCATGAGACAGTCGGGGAGGCATGGCGGGTTCTAGCCCTGGCCCACCACTTCGGCAGAGCCTCACAACAAGCCAGACCACCCGTCCTCACTCCACGGGCGCCGCCATTTTCCACTTTCGGACTTCCCCTCTCGTCAGAACTCCACCCAGCAGACCAGCCCATCACAGCCCGGCTCGCAAACGCAAGCGGCCGTGTGGTTCATCAATTTTGCTTTATTTGGAGGTGTTTAAAAGAGTTTGCCTCCCGCTCGGCAAGCCTGGCAAGCTTCTCGTGTTGTATATGATATGCCAAATTCCAGTAACATTTATATTAAGTCATTCCCATGACCTAATATAGTGGTTTGAGGCTCTTTATGTTCCTGTAGCAAGCCGATACCCCTGGCTCTACTGGCATGAGACAGGACATATGGAGATATTACTGGTGCCCGCTCTAGCAAATAGATGATCAACGGGAAGATCGTGATCGTGAAATATGCAAATATATTGAAATCTACTGAGTTCAATAAAGTCCAATTTGTATCTGAGGAATCACACAACTAAAACTACTTCCACAAAGTAGCTGTGAGAACACAGCCCCCACCATGGACTGGACGTGGAAAACCCTCTTCATGCTCGCAATGGCAGCAGGTAAGGGTCCCAGTCCCTGGACTAAGTAGGGAGCCAGGGCCATCCAGGGGAGTCTATCCACTCCTGTCTGCTGTCCACAGGTGTGCACTCACGGGTGCAGCTGGTGCTGAGGTGAGGAAACCTGGGACATCAATGAAGATCTCCTGCAAGACATCTGGATACACCTTCACCAGCTACAATATACATTGGGTGCGGCAGGCCCCGGGACAGGGGCTTAAGTGGATGGACTGGATATACCCTGGTTATGGTCATACAAACTGCACACACAAGTTCCAGGGCAGAGTCACCATCACTTCAGACAAGTCCAAGGCCACAGCCTACATGGAACTAAAACCGAGAACTTGGCCGTATTACTGTGTGAGAGACAGTGTGAGAAACACATCCTGAGTTTGTCAGAAACCTGAGGAGAGGCAGGTGTGCTGGGTGAGGGAGATGACAGGGACGCTGTCCCACCTGACTTCCTCCCTCAGAGAGTCAGAGTCTGAGACACAGGACCGGGGCTCACAGGGTTGGGGCTCATTAGAGAAAAGGTTCAGTGTCTCGGTTTGTTTTTCAGCAACAGCCAAGGGAACGATGCTTCTGTCCAAGACACCTGCAGTCACTCTCATTTTCTTAAAAGGTATGCTCTTCTGCTTCCAAGATGGTAGTGGAATAATTGCTTGTAAGTTTCTGTTGATGTCATTGCTTATATTATTTTACCTAGTGTTTGAGAAAATTAAATAAATGGTCAGTGTTGGGTTTCATTTCCACTTACAACAAAAGAAGAGGATAGCAGTGACCAGCTCCAGGTCGCAGTAGAGCCGGGGGCAGCTGGAGCACTGTCAGGCCTCGTTCTTCTATACCTCCCTACTATGGTGAGTGCCTTCAGGGACACTGCCTGGACCAGTCTCCTCTGAGCATCCGGTCACTGGAACAGAACCGGTGCTCACAGTGCAGGGGTCAGCATGGACAGAGACTATGTAACCTGGTCTTAATATCTGGGAATCATGATATTCCCTGTTACTGTTGTGCAAATTTCACACATATTTAGAGTTATATCTGTGAACTAATATGTTGAAATTCAGTACATCAGCAATTAAGAGTTTTCTCTTGGATGCATGTATAGGCAAGATCCCTCCTGGAGTGCTGTGGAGTCTTGCCCCTATGAACATACTATTGTCCCCATATTCCATGTGGATTTGACTGGAAAATTGAGCAGATCACACTTGATGAATGTGGCCATGGTCCCTTTTCCCCTGTCACATGGTATTATGGAATTGAGCAGGGACAGTAGTCCTGTCTCGGCCTTCACAAAAATGATCCTCAGAATCGAAGGCAGCAGATGTAACCCTGTATTGGATGACAGGTTTAGCTAGTCTGGGAACTTTGCTGTTTTACCCACTCAGTTTAATCTACTTACATGTTTTTAAGCCAAGGTTCATTTTAATGAGACCTCTCTTCTATGTAAACACTGCTAGAGGGTGTGGCAGTAACAGAAGTCACCTTGACTCTGAATAACTTCTGACTTATTATACATATACTAAGACTTCTATGTTTTCTAAATTGGGCACAGCTCCTCTTTATACCCACTGCACCCAGCGTGGGACAGTTAGAATTTATCAGGAAACTACCACACTGGCTACCTTGAGTCTATAGGAAGATTATAGGAAGGATAATACTAGTTTGCCCTCAAGCAGGTGCGTGTGACCCTTTCAGTGTGAGGAAAACAAGATAGTCAGAATCACCTTAGTGCAGATAATAAATAAGAAGGACCTTGTGGGTACCATCTAGATTACATGAAACCCATGAAATTAAGATGTATTATGCTATATCAGCACCCCCTCTCTCCAGTGTTTTACATAAGAGATAATCTCAGAAGAAGGGATTAGTCCATGGCATAGTCCATTGTTTATACCTATAATAGGGTGTGGCTCCACCCTTCTAAAAGCTGTTTAGGGTGCTTTGTTGACAGGACACTCCCAGTCACAGATTGGATTACTTTAGTGTATATAAGGGGGACTGACTTGAGGCCCCTTCCCCATTTTTCCTGCTCCTTCTTTTGGGTAGGACTCCTCTTGGGTGAGATCCTCTCTCCTTGGTGGGAGACTTGGGGTCCCCCTGTATGTTCTAAGTTCTGACCAGAGCTAGAGTTCTTCATTGTATTGTATTGTGGTGGTAGAGCTTTTGTACTATTTAAAAGCCTTTTTGAAACAGCGCTGGACTTGTGAGTTTTCATCCGTTACCCTGGCGGCCTAGGAGGCAGAAGAGAACTTCTGTCCTGACACTGTCGGGGCCCCAATGGATCCCTGACCACCCTGCATACCCTCTCCCCTCTCCTCCATGACACGCTGACCTGTGGGTGTTGTGCTCAGGGAAGATCATCGTCCAGCAGAGACACAGTCTGAGACATCTGAGATATTGATGCCTCTTATTAGCATCCAATGAAAAGCTCCAAGCAGACATGACAGAGACCATGTGATGGGCCAGTCACATTGAAGCATAAGGAGGTGAACTATGAACTTCTTCTTTTAATATGCCACCAACACTCATATTTGCTCTTGGAAAAATGTTATCGAACACATAAATATGGTCAAATTGCAAAAAAAAGTTTACAAAACCTTACACCAAGACATGGATAACGCTTATATCCGCATTGTGAAGATCCTCTGTACATTCCTCTAGGGAACCTTATCCATACAGGTGTCACAGTGACGCTAAGACAATTATTTTTGGCACAATAAGAATAAATGAGCAAAATTTGCAGCCCAGGTCAATGCAGAGTACACAGAAGAGGTCCTAGATGAAGGTCAGCCTGGAAAGCCAAAGTGGGCAGAGCAGATGGTGCAGAGAAATACTGGGCAGTCCAGAGATCAGACCTCTGGGATTGCTCCAGTGCACCCTTCTAGACTCTTAGAACAGAGTCCTGTATGGGTCCCTCTGTTACTGAACTGCTACCTGGAATTCTGGACTGGTCAGACTGTCCTCTGTCTCTGCACTGTCCTCTGTAGTGGTGACAAGTCCAAGTGACACCTGGGAATGCCAGTGTTCTCAAATCACAACCACTGTCTAAGAGTTACATAGTTCAAACTAAATCCTGAAAGTAGAGGAACTGCCCTGTAAGACAGTTTCATCCAGTGACAGAATTATGGTTTGAAGATTTGAATGGATGATGTGGTGGAACAGGTACACCCGGCAGAGCAGAAACCAGCTTTCCCCGTTGAACCCCCTGCATTCCATGGACCATGAGAGCAACTTCCGACCCGAGTCCACCATCCCGATGGAGCCCTCGGAGGAGCCCAGAGAAACCCCCACACCTTGCTGGCAGCGATCTGTGTCACAATCCACACTCTGCAGCTGGTAAGATCTCCCCCAGCATATTAATCCAGTCTCCAGGCCACAGATTAATCCCATCTCCAGCCCAGCTTGTCAGAAACCCAGCCTACAAGGACCCGCCCTGCAGAGACCCGCCCTTCAGAGGAGAGTATTTCAAGCCCAGGAATGCTTGAGCCTAAGACACAGGTACACCCAGCAGAGCAGAAACCAGCTTTCCCAACGTTGTGCGCGGCAGCGTGATTTACCTCCAAATTACCACAACTATTCTACCCACCCTCTGAGAGAGCCCCACAAAGTAATGAGAATATAGTGCCCGCATGGCAGAGCCTGGCAAGCTGTCCGATGCGTGTTCGATATGCCAAATCCAGTAACAAAAATGTTTATTTTCCTGACCCCGAAAAGAGCCCTTAATACAGCAGCAGTAAGAAAGGCAAACAAGCAGTGCCTGATAAAATTTCACGGCTGTCCTAGGCTGCCAAAGCGAAGAAGGACTAAAATGACTGTCTGTACTTTCAATGCACGTACACTGGCATCGGAAGCATATATTGAGGATCTGATGCTGCAAGCAAGAAAGATCAAGTACGACATCATTGGTCTGACTGAGACGAGGAGGCATCAGTCGCATCATGCTGTATTTGACACCGGAGAAGAATTGTTCCTTGGAACATGTGATGAAAGAGGCGTCGGTGGCGTTGGTGTCCTTGTCAACACGAACATGGCTGTCAACATTGATTCATTTGAATGCCTAACAAACCGGATAGGATGATTACACTTGAGGAGATGTGGCCCACTGCCAGCAATTTCTATCTTCATTGTCTATGCACCAACATCCACATACAAAGAAGATAAAATTGAGAAATTCTACATGGAATTGGAGGAGTTCTATAAAAAGATCATACCTTCTACAAGATTATAGTCGGTGATTTTAATGCCAAGATAGGACCGAGAAGATCGGGCTGAAGAACTCCACATCGGGACCCATGGCCTCGAATGGAACGAACAGGGTGAGAGACTATCTGAGTTCATCATGTCCACCAAGACTATTCATGGGAACTCACAGTTTCAGAAGGCTGATGCGAAACGTTGGACATGGGAATCTCCTGGCGGACAGTTCCATAATGAAATTGACCACATCATCTTCAACCGACGGTTTTGTCTGACCGATGTTGCTGTCGTCCCCAAATTCCAGACAGGATCGGACCACCGTCTCCTTCGTGCAAAATTCTACTTCCCGCAACGGGGAGAAAAAGCTGCAAAGTTTAAGAAGAAAACTCCCAGAACGACCACCAACTGGGAACTCTTTGGCACCATTGCGGAAACATGGGAAGATACCATCATTGATGACATCGATAAAGAATACAACCGACTGGTTCAGCACCTCCATGATTGTGCAAAGAATGCCGAGAGAGAGAAAGACAAAAAAAGGACGCCTTGTCTTCAGAAACTCTTGAGCTCATTCGCCAACGTGGCAAGGCGCGAGCCTCAGGAGACCAAATGCTAACGTCCAAGCTTGCTAAACAGTGCAGAGAAGCAATAAAAGCAGACCTCAAAGACAGAAGAGCAGAAATACTGGAAGATGCAGCAGAAGCCGGGAAAAGTATTCGCACTGCCCGCCTGTCCTTCGCCAACTATAAGACCAAGATGACTGCCCTCCGACGCCCTGATGGATCTATCACATCTTCCACAAAGGCAATGGAGAAGATTATCCAGGACTTCTACTCAAATCTCTTTGATAGCCACATCCACCTGCCCACATACCAAATTCCACAGGATGGATATGTCATTCCCAACGTTCTCCCTACTGAAATCCGACATGCCATCTCATTGGTAAAGAAGGGAACAGCACCAGGTCCAGACAAAGTCAGACCCGAACATCTGAATAATCTGCCGTCGGTACTCATCAATACACTAGCTCAGCTCTTCACACGCTACCTGTCCGAATGCAAGGTGCCCTCCCAATGGAAAACCAGCAGGACAGTTCTACTGTTCAAGAAGGGAGACATTCACGACATCGGCAACTATCGCCCCATCTGCCTGTTGTCTGTCATCTACAGCTGTTTACATGAGTCATCCTGAACAGGATTAGCAGAACACTAGATGAAGGACAACCATGCGAGCAAGCAGGTTTCTGGAAAGGATTCAGCACCATCGACCATATCCACACAGTAACCAAGCTCATTGAGGTTTGTAGGGGAGTACAAGATGCCACTCTGTCTCACGCTCATTGATTTACAGAAAGCCTTTGATTCTGTGGAGACTGAAGCAGTCATTGAAGCCCTAGTCAAACAGGGTGTTCAAACCCATCAAGATCCTTCGTGAGCTGTATTACGGATTCACCACCAGGATCTCACCATTCTACAAAGAAGTGATCATTGATGTCAAAAGAGGGGTTCGACAGGGTGATACCATCTCACCAAAACTCTTCAGTGCCACCCTCGAGAACATCATGAGACAATTAGAATGGGAAGGAATGGGAGTGAAGATAGATGGTCAGCAACTACACCACCTCCGCTTCGCTGATGACATCGTTCTAATAACACCAAACATTAGCCAAGCGGCACAAATGCTGGCTGACTTTGACCGAGAATGTGGAAAGGTAGGTCTACAGCTGAATCTGAAGAAAACTATGTTCATGAGAAATGAACTAGTTCCAGAGGCCCCATTCACTCTCAATGGAACAAACATCTCTGAATGCAGCAGTTATGTGTACCTAGGTCGAGAAGTCAACATGATGAACGACCTAAAACCTGAGCTGCGCAGGAGGAAGAGAGCGGCATGGAATGCCTTCAAAGGCATCGAAGAAATAGCTAAAAGGACAAAGAACCTCCGGCTCCGGGCACATCTCTTCGACTCCACCGTTCTCCCTGCATTAACATATGCCTCAGAGACCTGGGCCCTACGAAAGCAGGATGAGAATGCTATTCGGGTCTCCCAGAGAGGCATCGAAAGAGCTATGCTTGGAATATCATGTCTCACTCCAAGTGAGAGAAGGAATCCGGAGTTCTGACCTCCGTCGCTATTCCAGAATCAGGGACGCTGTCTCGTTTGCCAAGGCATTGAAAATCAGATGGGCTGGACATGTAATGCGATTTGGAGACAGCCGCTGGACTAGAGCCGTTACCGACTGGATCCCACGGGATGTCAAAAGATCACGTGGCCGCCCACCTACAAGATGGTCAGACTTCCTTGTTAAGACCCAGAAGGAACGGTTTGAGGCTCTTCATATTCCTGAATCAACCAGATGCCATTGGGCTACATTGGCACGTGATAGGGTCCAATGGAAATGTTACTGGCGCCCGCCCGAGCAAATCGATGAATAACGGGATTCAAGTGATCAAGTGATCAAGTGATGTGGTGGAAAGCTGTTGCTGAACGCTGTTGCCCAGAGCCTCTGCATCTGACCTGGGAGTTGCCTCCCTGCAGACTATTTTGTAGATAGGAGGAGGACAGTTCAAATGTGGCAATTTATCTTGCCATGTATTCTGTTAGTTGGTATAACTATTTTCTTTTATGCTGACATAACCATCATGGTACTAGCTAGATCTTACCAGTATATTTACTTGTCCTCATTGGATCTCTTAGTAATTAGACCAGAGAGAAGTGCTGTTTGCCACCAAGCAAGCAAGTATGGCTCTCTAAGAAGTGTAAAAGCTAATATACAAAACAGCTATGAAGTAAAGATGAGAATCTTGTGAAGACTTGGAGAAATATACACCTGGCTGTAAAATTTCCTTTGGTATAGGGCCGGGAGCGATAGCCCAGCGGGTAAGGCGTTTGCCTTGCACGCGCCGGCTCATGCCGGCCCGGGTTCGATCCCCGGCATCCCATATGGTCCCCCGAGCACCGCCAGGAGTAATTCCTGAGTGCAGAGCCAGGAGTAACCCCTGAGCATTGCCGGGTGTGACCCAAAAAAGCAAAAAAAAAAAAAAAAAATTTCCTTTGGTATGGATAAATGCCCTTCCCCCATTCTACCCTGCAGGGAGCTTCCAAGGCAGACAGATCTTGGTTGGGCAACATTAACATCTCAAAAGACCTAGGTGAGGTCCTGGGAGAAATTAGCTAAGGGGAATTGACCCTGACAGTGTGAATTGAAAAGGGTGGGCAGTGTGAATTGAAAAGATATAATAAAGCTGTAGCCTGCCTTCTTCTGCAGTCTTTTGGGCTCTTTCTCCCCTTTTGCCTTTTGCCTTTTTGCCCTCTCCTTTCTGTTCTCCTCCCTGCTGGGCCTTCACACGTGGTGGCAGCCATCTTGATCTAGAATTCTAAACCTGGGGCCCAGCTAGGAACCCTAATTCCGGGTTTTTCTATTGCTGATTATTATATCCAGAACAAGTTTGAGTAAAGCATCTTGAAACTTTCCAGGATTCGCTAGTCTTTCTCCAACCACCAGTTGCCAAAACCCTGGGGCAGAGGGGATTCCTACACCCCTGCTCCCAGACTTTCTTGGGGTACCCAGCCATACCCCTGACAGAAACCTACATAACCATGTAGGGAAACTATCTCAGTCAGCTCAGGAAAGAGAGATGAGGACTCCAGATTTAAGTAAGAAACCAGGACTCACACTAAAACCAATGTGGACAAGTCTCCACAGCACATCCTGTATATGAACAAGGATATATTATCTCAGGAGGATGGAGGCATTTGCTTTGTCACGACTTATTGTTTTGTAAGGGAAGAGGATAATGCCATGATCACATCACCTGAGATGTACAAGTGTCACAATTAACAATACACCTCTCTTCCTGGAACGACTATTTTAATAATGCTAATAAATAAATAATTTTAATAATACAATAAATGAATAATTTAAGTTAGATTTTCTTCTATTTGAAAAAACTGCATGGTCATATCTAATATTGGTCTGGCCAATAATTAGTCAAACCATGTTAATATTCAGATATGGACCTTTTCCTTTGTATTTGTTTCACCTGGCAGAGCTCAGTGTCTACTTCAGTCTGTTCTCTGGATCCCTCAGACCTAACCAGGGATCAAGAAATGTTGGAAATGAACTTGGGGATTCTGTGTGCAAACTATGCTCCCATCCCACTGAACCTGCATAAATTTCTGTCAACAACAAAAATGTTAAAAGTAGGTTTGTCATCCAGGAGTGCCTAACAATCAGATAATAGAATATAAATGATCTAAGTTTTCACTCATGTCTATCTCATGTCTCTCAGTGTTTCTAATAAATTAAAATGTCAAAACAGGATGTTTTATATTTAATCTACAAATGTGAAGTGTGAAACAACTGCTGAGTGAAAAGAAATACATCTAAATTATTATGCTGAAATAAAGTGAAAAGAGTTAATATAATCTACAGTTACAGTGGGCAGTTGAAAACAAGTTTAGTGTTAAACTTGTTTTCTTTAGACACTAAAGAAAGTGTCTGCGGGTCCTGGGGAGCAGCTGCAGGAAAGGGTCCCCATCAATGTCCATCTCGCCCCCACTCCCACCTCCTTCCTGAACTCTGGGTCACCAGCTCCCTGGGAACTGCTGGTTGTGGTGGAGAGAACCGAGACAGCAGGGGAGGGTCAGGGCTGTGAGGAGTCACTGGTCCTGGAGCGCTGGGACAGGACACTTGGGGACATACACAGAGAGTCCCAGGATGTATGTAAGAGAGTTTATTACCCATAGAGCTGCCTTGTATGCGAGGTGTGAGATCATCCAACCCCTCATGTTTCTCCAGTTGCTGTTTATGTATTTCTGATTGATTAGAATTTAATTGAACTTGCTAGGTGCGTAGATGATCTGGTGACTTATTAAAAAATTAAAGTTTAATCCAAAGCCTAAAGGCAATAGAAAGGAAAACAAAAGAACTGGTCCTTAGTAGGAAGTCTCCCCAGTGTAGGAGGGGGTAGGGCATGACTTAAACCAAAATCCCTGAACAGGAAAAAGTTCCTGCCATGGAGGTGGGGTGGGGGTGACTGAGAACTTTTGGTGGATGGAAGTGGGCACTGCTGGAGAGACTGTTCTGGGAACACAGACTGAGAAACGATCATGAACAACTTTGTAGCTCACAGTGATCCAGTAAATTTATTAATTAATCAACAAAAGAAATAACATTTAGAGTGAAATTTACAGTACCCAGTTACTCTCCCATCCTCTGATGTTCAGTGGGATTTGGGGGTGCACTCATTTTACCCCCGGGTTAGGGTTAGGGTGAGGTGCTCCTGGCCACGGCAGCCACACCAGGACGGTCACCTGGGCAGAGGCTCCCTCCTGTCCCAATACAAACCCATCACAGTGGGAATGAACAAATCCACCCAATAGCTACCTTGAATTGGAGGGAAAATGCTCCAGGCAAAGGAATTTTCATCCAAGGTATGTATGTGAATGAAGTAGTGTAATATTTGATCCAGCATTTGATTAGAACAGGCTCTGTCGGGGTTCCATGAGAAGATTACACTGAGTGCCCTGCTCTGTGCATTTAGAGGGAGAACAGGTTCCATCATAAGTGACATGGAGGGTAGGAGCCTGTCTACAGTGCAGAGGCCTGGTAGAGTGGTTGGTCATCAGGGACCTACACAAGGACTCTCCTCACAAGCTTCCGCTTCCCTTGAGCAATTCCTGTTCTCTGAGAGCTCCTCAGCACATTTCCTGAGCTGGAGGAAGAGTCCCAGATCTGACCAGGGCCCCAGGGAGAGGCCTGAGTGCTCTGAGCCACAGTCAGCACCTCCTCCCGGGGAACCCAGACACCAGCCTCCCCTGTGGCCCCTCCTTTCTAAACAAAGGCTACCCCATGCAAATCTTCACTTGGGACCCAGGATTAAAACAACATTCGCACTCAGCCCAACTCGGGTTCCCTCTCCTCTGACACAGAGTCTGAGATCATGGACCTCATGGGCAGGAACATGCATCAGCGCTGGTTCCTCCTCTTTCTGGTGGCAGTTCCTGGATGTGAGTATCCCCTGGACAGAGGCTCAAAGGTGGGGATGGGGCCTCTGAGCCCTGACTCACTGTGGGTGTCTGTTCCCAGGTGTCCCTGTCTCAGGTGCAGCTGCAGGAGACGGGACCCAGCCTGGTGACGCCCTCGCAGACGCTGTCCCTCACCTGTTCCATCTCTGGATTCTCTCTAACCAGCTATAGTGTGCACTGGGTCCGCCAGGCCCCTGGAAAGGGGCTGGATTGGGTTGGTGCTATAGGGTATGATGGAAGCACATACTATAAACCAAGTCTTCAATCGCGAGCCAGCATCACCAGGGACACCTCCAAGAACAAAGTTTACTTAAAACTAAGCAACTCAGTCACTGAGGACACAGCCACGTATTATTGTGCAAGAGACACAGTGAGGGCAAGTCCCTGTGAGCCCAAACACAAATCTGCTGAGGAGACAGGGTAGCTGCAGAGGTACGTGCAACCCCAGGGGGCACTCTGTTCCCTGGCTACAGGGCTGAGGTCCAAGAGTGGTGGAGAGGGGCCTGTAAGTTCTTTTTATGTCTTTGTTTTTATTTTTCTACTTTTTATAATTTGACTCCTTCCTCTCTATCTTTAGGGGATCACTTTATTGTCTTATGTGAACCAAGTTGTATAGACCTAGTAACTAGGTTTACTATTACTCTTCCATTTTATTTTATTTTTAATTATTTGTGTGTGTGTGTGTGTGTGTGTGTGTGTGTGTTTGGGTCACAGCCAGCGATGCTCAGGGGGTTTCTCCTGGCTCTGCACTTAGGAATCTCTCCGGTGTTGCTCAGGGGACCATATGGAATGCCAGGGATTGAACCAGGGCCGGCAGGGCCGGTCACGTGCAAGGCAAACGCCTTACCCGGTGGACCATCGGTCCGGCCCAACTCTTCCATTTTAAATGTATTTATTCCTCTTTCTGTCTCAGAGCCCACCTGTGGCAGTTATGTCCCTGTAGGTCAGGTGTGGAAGTTTCCTTCCTTAAAACAATCATTGATTTTCACAGAAAGGAGATTTTCCCATCACGCTTTCATGGTCATTGCGGAAATACAATGGCAATAGTGTGAAAGTTGAGGCTTGTTTCTCTCAAACTCACTGCACTTCTCCCAGACTAATTTTCAGACACCCACACTGTGCTGTGTCCCCTGTGCTCGACCACTTCTGCCCGGTGATCTCAGCCCCCACCCGACCCTCTTGGGATCTCTCTTGGGAACTCATGAGGTCCTGTCCATTCTGATCCTCTGTTCATGATTTATCACAGATGAATGAGATCATGTGAAATTATCCTTCTCACTGGGGATTACTGTGTTTAATCTGATATTCTTCAGCTTCATGCGTGTTTTAGCAAACTGATATTTTTTGTCCTTTGTTATAACCACATAGTATCCCACTTTGCATGTGCACCACAAATTCTCATCCAGGATCCAATCGTTAAACAATAGGATTATTTCCCTATCACTATCATAAACACTACATCGATCATAAGTCTTGATCACTTGATCACTTGAATCCCGTTATTCATTGATTTGCTCGAGCGGGCGCCAGTAACATTTCCATTGAACCCTATCACGTGCCAATGGGGCCCAATGGCATCTGGTTGATTCAGGAATATGAAGAGCCTCAAACTGTTCCTTTAGGGTCTTGACAAGAAAGTCTGACCATCTTATAGGTGGGCAGCCACATGATCTTTTGACATCCCGTGGGATCCAGTCAGTAACGGCTCTAGTCCAGCGGTCGGTCATCCCCAAATCACATTACATGTACAGCCCATCTGATTTTCGATGCCTTGGCAAACGAGACAGCGTCCCTGATTCTGGAATAGTGACGGAGGTCAGAACTCCGGATTCCTTCTCTCACTTGAGTGAGGCGTGATATTCCAAGCATAGCTCTTTCGATTCCTCTCTGGGAGACCCGAATAGTATGCTCATCCTTCTTTCATAGGGCCCAGGTCTCTGAGGCATATGTTAATGCATGGAGAATGGTAGAGTCAAAGAGATGTGCCCTGAGCCAGAGGTTCTTTTGTCCTTTTAGCTATTTCTTCGATGCCTTTGAAGGCATTCCATGCCACTCTTCCTCCTGCGCAGCTTAGGTTTAAGGTCTTTCATCATGTTGACTTCTCGACCTAGGAACACATAACTGCTGCATTCAGAGATGTTTGTTCCATTGAGAGTGAATGGGGCCTCAGGAACTAGTTCATTCTTCATGAACATAGTTTTGCTGAGATTCAGCTGTAGACCTATCTTTCCACATTCTCGGTTGAAGTCAGCCAGCATTTGTGCCGCTTGGCTAATGTTTGGTGTTATTAGAATGATGTCATCAGCGAAGCAGAGGTGGTGTAGTTGCCGACCATCTATCTTCACTCCCATTCCTTCCCATTCTAATTGTCGAAAGTGACGTTCTTGAGGATGGCACTGAAGAGTTTTGTTGAAATGGTATCACCCTGTCGAACCCCTCTTTTGACATCAATGATCACTTCTTTGTAGAATGGTGAGATCCTGGTGGTGAATCCGCAATACAGCTCACGAAGGATCTTGATGTATTGGGTTTGAACACCCTGTTTGGCTAGGGCTTCGATGACTGCTTCAGTCTCCACAAAATCAAAGGCTTTCTGTAAATCAATGAATGTGAGACAGAGTGGCATCTTGTACTCCCTACAAACCTCAATGAGCTTGGTTACTGTGTGGATATGGTCGATTGTGCTGAATCCTTTCTGGAAGCCAGCTTGCTTGCATGGTTGTCCTTCATCTAGTGCTTCTGCCAATCCGGTTCAGGATGGATGACTCATGTAAACAGCTTGTAGATGTCAAAGCTGTTTACTCGTGTGCACAGCTTGGACAACAGGCAGATGGAGCGAAAGTTGCCGATGTTGTGAATGTCTCCCTTCTTGAACAGTAGAACTGTATTGCTGGTTTTCCATTGGGAGGGTACCTTGCATTCAGACAGGTAGCGTGAGAAGAGCCGGAGATAGTGTATTGATGATTACCAACGGCAGATTCTTCTGGTGTTCGGGGGTCTGGACTTTGTCTGGGCCTGGTGCTGTTCCCTTCTTTACCGATGAGATGGCATGTCGGATTTCAGAAGGGAGAACGTTGGGATTGACATATTCATCCTGTGGAATTTGGTATGTGGGCAGGTGGACATGGCTATCAAAGAGATTTGAGTAGAAGTCATGGATAATTTTCTCCATTGCCTTTCTGGCAGATGTGATAGATCCATCAGAGTGCCGGAGGGCAGTCATCTTGGTCTTATAGTTGGCAAAGGACAGGAGGGGTGCGAATGCTTTTTCCCGGCTTCTGCCACATCTTCCAGTATTTCTGCTCTTCTGTCTTTGAGGTCTTCTTTTATCACTTCTCTGTTCCGTTTAGCAAGCTTGGATGTTAGCATTTGGTCTCAGAGACTCACGCCTTGCCTCGTTGGTGAATGAGCCTCGAGAGTTTCTGAAGACAGGCGTCCCTTTTGTGTCTTTCTCTCTCTTGGCATTCTTTGCACAATCATGGAGGTGCTGAACCAGTCGGTTGTATTCTTTATCCATGTGGTCAATGGTGGTATCTTTCCATGTTAGCTGCAATGGTGCCAAAGAGTTCTCATTTGGTGGTCGTTCTGGGAAGTTCTCTTAAACTTTGCAGCCTTTTCTCCCCCATTGCGGAAGTAGAAATTTGCACAAAGGAGACGGTGGTCTGATCCTGTTTGGAATTTGGGGGACAACAGCAACATCGGTCAGACAAAACCGCCGATTGAAGATGATGTGGTCAATTTCATTGTGGAACTGTCCACCACGAGATTCCCTGATTGCAGAAACTATTTTTATTCTGTGAGAAATCACCTTATTAGTTTTCATAGAAATAGAACCAAACAATGACATTGCAAACCAACAGTGAATCAGCGTTGTTCCTCCCTTTCACGACATCCCAGCCAACACTGGTCATTTCCAGTTTTGATATAGGCTGTTCATCTGGTCATAGATGTTTCTTTATTGTCCTTCTGATTTACTTTTGCCTGACAGTGCTGATAAACACTTCTTAAGTGCTTATAGCCCATGGGAATGTTGCCTCCAGGGAAGTATCTGTTCATTTCCACACACCATGTTATGACGGGTATTTACAGTCAGTGACTGCCTGTCACACCATGTTATGACGGGTATTTACAGTCAGTGACTGAGCTTCTGAGAGCTGTAAGAACCTTAGATATTGAATAGTATATGATGCGTTGTAGGTAAACATTGCCTCCCATTTTATCCAGTTGTGTTTTCATTTTATTATAATCTACCTAGGCAGGTAAAAATCTTTTTATTTGACATAGTTCCAATTTTCATTTTTAGTTTTTCATTTTTGATGTGATTTCCAATCAGAGTCAAACTGTTGATGATACCCCTGAGATCAGTATTGAGAGTTCTGCCTATGTTTTCCTAAATGTTCTTTAGGGAATTTTGGCCCAAATTCTCACCATTAATGAACTTTAACAAAACTTCTGTAGATGCCATGAGATACAGATTCAGTTGCTTTTTCCCCTCTATTCGTTTGTGCACTATTTCTGTTCTGTTGATATTTTCAACCAGCTCCTTTGCCATCATTACTGTGGTGATCTAGATTTCATTCCATTGTGTGATCAAATGGCAATATTCCTATAATACATATTTACACAAGATTCAGTGAGGCCCCGGCCAGCACCAGAACCCACCCTGTTCATTCTAACCTTGTTCTGGCCCTGCCAGTCCTATGGAGAAAATGTCACAGGCAGTTGCGGCTGCCTGAAGTTACTCGAGTCACAGCCTGGTTGGATAGTGTGAGCACATCACACAACTTGTGTCCGTTCACTTGGCACTTAATGCCTTAGCTCCCAGGATTCAGTAGGAATAATGACAAACAAAAGAAATACTTCTGATTCCAATGGATGGGGTGGAGTCAGGCTAACACTCATGTGAATCAGAACATTTGATGCTCTCTGTGGGTGACCTGAGAGTAACAATCCCTCCATTGGTCACTGTGCTGAGGAAAACACTGACACGAAGACTCAATAATCTGAGTGAAGGAATGAAGGAAATAATAGAAAATATCATTTCAGGTGCGAGTGATGGTTGGGTGGGTAGAGGTGCCTTTCTTGCCCATGGCCGACCAGAGTTTGATCTCGGTTTCCCATGTGGTCCCCGAACCTGACAGGAGCCTGCCCCCTGAGTCAAAGCCAGGATTAAGGCCTGAACTCAGCGTGGCCCCAAACAAAAAAGAAAAATATCTTTTCAACTAAATGAGCTTAAGAATCGATCACAGGTGAGTAAAAGAATCAAAACTGGAATAGAGGGCAGGGTTTGAGCACTGTGTGTGCATCCTATACTGGGCCTCGGGCTGCAGTGGACACGATCACACAACATGTCCACAAACTAATTCTTTCTGTAGCAGAACCCAAGGCTCATCTTAGTGGTGAAGGAGACTGTGAAGGTCTCAAACCAGGTGACTCTCCCGAGAAAGTCGTGGGGCTTATGAGTCCAGTGTCAATTCTATTTTGCCTCTGTGCTTATGAAAGTTGGAAGCGCATTCCAGACTGTGCTGTTTGCACAGAGGATGAGTACTTCAACGTGGCCAGTGAACACACTTAAGATGCATGTCCTGATTGTGAATGCACCAAGACTCGCATTATGCATGATTCTGTGTCTGAGAATTTACCAACAAACTAGAATTGATTTGCACCCAGCACTGAAGGTGACTTTTGGTTTTGTGAATATGGTCAGCACATGACACACATTTTGAATTTCCAGCTACATATTCTCCACATTGACTAAAGCACAATCCACTGATTTCTCCCTCCAGTGCCCATGTGTTTTTCCTTTCAGACACATGTTCCTGTATGGAGACATGCTGTGGTTCCTACAGAAAGTGCTACTGTTTAGTTGCTTTTAGTTCTAGCATGTTCATCAGACCTATTTCTACTCTGCTGAGCATCTCCACTGATGTCTCATTCCTCTCCCCTCTGACCACCTGTGCCTGTCTCAGCCCAGGACTTGCCAATTCCTCTTGGGTGTGGTTGGTGTCAACACTATTCCTAGTGCTCTGAGTCCTGAGTTCAAGCTCTGCACCTCCAGGGTCAGCGAGGTGAGGAACAAGGAAAGTGTGCCCCTGGGATGGCTTCTCTGCTTTCCATTTCTGGGTTCCAATGCTCAGGGGTTATCACCGCCTAGCTGGGGAGCAGTAGGGAGTGGTAGACCAGGGGAGGGTCTGCCCAGCCAAGAAGCACATTCCTCAACCCACAGCTTCCCCGGCCCAGCACAAGGGTCTCACATCCATCTGCTTTGAGGTGACAGGGTTGCCATCCGTGACCCAGCATGGACTAGTCTTAGTCCTCAGCCTGAGCCTGTGCCCGGGAGCCTGGGAGACAATAAGGTTTGGGGAAAGAGTCCTCCAGGCACCCATTAGTGTCTAATGAAATGCACTCCTCCTGGGACATTTTATCTACTTAGTTGTCATTGAACTTGTGTATATGACAGAGATATCTGGTAGAGCAACAGAAGAGACTGTGGCATTGGTAGAGGTGATAAGGATGAGCAGAGCAGGATGCCCTAGCATGCATACCCCAAGCTCTGATGTAAATTTAAAGAATGACAGTTATTGGGAGAACCAGATTGATTCCAAGGAAAAATATTGGCAATTGATAGGTGTGGTTTTCTTTGGATAGTTAGAATAATAGAGGCAATGAAAAAGCTAAAACAAGTGTAATGAAGTAGTTAAAATATAAGCTGTAACAGTGTCTGCTCCATGACAATGCAATGGGGACCACAGCACCAAATTCAAAAATCAGGGGCTGGGTCCTGCCCCAAAACACCATAAATAAAACACTGAAAACATGAATCTCCGAGTATACATGTAGTTTGAACATAGTTATCAGATAAAATGTGTGCCATAATTGCTTTATGGAATGAAATGGGTACTAGGAGGACACTTTTCATTTAGGTACAATGTTATAGAAACAGAGATATAAAATAAATTTAAATGAAATTATAAGCATTATAAATGGTGGCTATATTAAGAGATTTTACAAAGATTAGAAGGAACAATGCAAACAATATTTGTTAGCAACTTGAAATTGAATCAATTGTGTTATTGTAAATTGTCCAGACAGATTATTAAAAATAAGTGAGGAACACCATGGCCTGTTTTAATGTTTCTCATCAATCAAGTGCTCAATTTCCCACACAGGGTGTGTGAGCTCAGCGCCCCAATAGGACAAAAGGGAACCAGGGTCTTGAGGTTCCTCTAATAGCAGAGGAGGTCGCCTCATGCAAATCCTCTTCAGGCCCTGGGCTCAAAAGTACTCTGGGCTGTGGGAACTCACCTCTGTCTCCTCACTCAGGGCTGAGTCTCTGGGGAAGGCAGAGCTGTGGGCAGGAAGATGAGTCTGTGGGGGTCTTCTCCTCTGCCTGGTGACAGCCCCCAGGTGAATGACCAGAGGGACAGGGTCTAGGGACTGGAGTGCAGGGACTGAAAGTGACTGACACTCCTTGTCCCCATGTGTCCTGTCCCAGGTGCATTTGCAGGAGCCAGCCCAGGACTGGTAGCCCCTGCCCAGACCCCTCTTCTCACCCGCCTAGCCCCCGGATTTCTATCTCCTCTGGTTACTGTTGGCACTGATCCGCCAGCCCCCAGGTAAGGGTCTGCTCTGGCTGTGGGTTAATACGTTCTGATGGAAGCACCAACTATAGCCCGGGCCCCTCAAGAGTCGCACTCCATCACAGCTGAGCCACCTCCTCCAAGAAACAGTTCTCTCAGTAGCTGAGCCTGTGACCACC